>KZ652279.1:75465-95796 GCA_001010745.2 Gerris buenoi
CTTGACCATGGCCTACACCACATCCTTGAACATGACCTTTGAGGTCATTTTAACCCTTCCCCCTCCCTTTTTCTTATTAATTTATTTGTTTAAGTACTTTTATTCAACTTTTTTTTCTTCATGGTCTAATTTCAGGTCATGGTGAAGGATGTGGTCGAACTTCACGAAAAAAATTGAATAAAAGTACTTAAACAAATAAATTAAGGGTTTAGAAGGGTTAAAATGACCTCGAAGGTCATGTTCAAGCACGTGGTGTAGGCCATCGTCGAGGCCACTGTTGAAGGGAAAAATTTGGTTATTTCGAAATCCGGAATTCAAATTAGAGTTTCCCATTAGAAAATCAATGTTGCCCTGGGAATGACCTTAAAGGTCATACTCAAGGACATGGTCAAGGTCATATTTTACGCAAATTTCCTGCTCTTTTCAAATATACAATAAAAAATGGGGGTTCCCATTTGAAATAACAAAGTTGACCCTTAAATTACCCTGAAGGGAAGGTTAAGGTCAAATCCAAGGTCACCATTGAATAGCTAATGAAAAATCCTGAAACTTTTGTATTTAACTTTTTCCAAAAAAATGCATATCTGACGAGTTATTCAGGGGTTTCCATACTTTTGTGCCACCCTGTATAGATTTTCGTTGTATAGAAGTTGTATGGAGGCCCGACTGTATTAAATACACAGGACAATTGTAAGAAATCCAAAGTCTTGTTGTCATTAGTTACTTCGCAGTTCACATTCATTATTCACTTTTCACCGCACTCAAATTTTTGGAAAATTTGAAGATTTTGTTGCAAGGGAAGTTGATTAGTTTGTTGTTAATAAAAAAAATTCAAAGATTTTAATTTTTTTAAGAGAACTGATGATATTATTCGATATTCTCTTTTTTCAGTAAATTTGTTGTTTGAGGGTTTATTCACTTTGAGTATTGCAGCAAAGCAATTAGGCTCGGGACTTCTTTAGATTGTTACTCTCCTATGTTTTTTTTTTATGATATAAATGACTTTGACTCAATAACTATTATCACAAAGGAATGTTAAGTCCAATGTACTTTGGGACAAAGGAATATCACACTTTGGTTTTTATAAGGGGAGTAACAGTCTAAAGAAGAACATTCCATGCACCTTCTTTAGATTGTTACTCCCCTCTGTTGTTTTTATAAAGGGAGTAACCATCTAAAGAAGTGCCTTAGGCTCTTTCACTTTATATATTATTCCACTATCTTAATGAATTTATACAATTTTGATTCTATTTAGACTTTTAAGTTATAAGAATATCAGCTTTAATTCATACTTACAACATAGCATCTTCATCAGTGGCGGCGAAAATGAGGGGGGAGGGGGGGCAGGGACCTGGGGGTTTGTCAAGTAAGTTTGTTCGTGTACGGGGGCCTTAAGAGATACCTGCTGAGAAACGCTTGTAATTTTGTCTGTAAAGTTTTTTAATTAATTAAAATGAATTAATGATTAATGCTTAAAATGAAGGAATATCGTATTTTTGAATGGTCCTTTCTTTATAAGGCACTCTTATAGTTTGTACTCCCTGCCTCCCATTTTATTGCAAATTTGACATGATCTGTGTGGGTATAAATGTTTGGGAAATAGTACTAATTAGCCTTGATGGACAGCTAGTACTATGTGCAGCAAATGACTCAATTCATCTTGATTCTGAAATGAAATGGGTTAGTATTTAATAATAAACTCCCCGTAAAAATTAACGCACCACTTTTATATTTTTATGCTTACACAAAAGCCGTTGAATTAGGATCTTTTTTCTATAGTTTTCATCTCGGATGAACCTATTTTGCCTCTGTCGATCATATCCACACTCCTGGAACCGCCGAAAAGCTCGGCTGATTGTAGTGAGATGCACTCCTAGTCGACAACCAACCTTTTGAGAAAAGCCTTTCTTAACCCATCACTATGGGTTTAATTGCTTCTTCCATAGTTAAATTTAGAGGTGTATTCATGTTGACACCTACACACAACTTTATTAATGTAATAAATACTTGAGAGCTTTCAATTGATCAATGGCAAATAACATTGAATCATTAATGATGATGATTAAATATAATTAATTATAATGATTAAATATAATTAATGATGATGATTAAATACGATTAACGATGATGATTAAATATGAGATGATGATGATGATTAATGACTTATTAATCATCAGTATAAATTATAGATAGTCAAAACAGAGAAATATAAAGGTGGTACGTTAATTTTGACAGGGAGTGTATATCATAAGTGAAAGTTTAATATTACTTCTTATTATTATCAAAAAACTTCTGTAAGGGCTCCCGCCGTCTCTCTACAGTGTTTTTTATTTCATCTCCAGTTCACATTTTTTTTTATCTTCAGGAGGAGCTGTTGAGGTCAATAATCAGTGCATTCCGGGCTCTCTTATTCACTTGGTGTTAACGGCAGAAATAATGTGGCAACCTATTAATTTGAATATGCTTAATGGATTGTTGTTTGAGTCTTGAGCTTAACACCGGTTTGTTTTGTTTTTCAGAATAAAATGAGTGACAAGGTAAAGCGGCCGTTCAAGAAGAGACACGCGTCGGTGCTCCAGCAACCCCTCAACAGAGTCAACAAGTTTCTAGCTCAGGCCATCGACGCGAGGAGTGTCGACAGAGAGAAGTCCCAGCACGTCAACCTTCTCTCCTTGACCTTCAAGGACTCCAGCAAAGAACACCAGGTAACTATCCACTATTCAACTCTGCTTTCAGCCCTAACAAGAGGAGTCAGTATGGCTGTGAGCTTTTAGGCGCCGGTCCCATCTCAGCTATCGATGAACTGAGTGTGATACAAAAAGTGTGTGTTTGATCTTATGAAATGGCACTCTGAGTTACGTCTATGAATTGAGAGCGGAACAGGGCGAGGGCACCCCTGAAGGGGCTGTTTGCCGAGGGGTCTCAGATCTGTATATGTGAGTCATGAGCGGTACAGGATGCTTTGACACTGGTTTACATAGCTAATGACCACGCCCTGCTCCTTTTGGTGCTATAATGTTGCAGTGGTATGATGTGTGAAGTTACTGGAACTCCGTCAGAGGGCAACAAAGTTCCAACAACATCCTACTACTACTAGCCCCAAAAAGGATAAATAAAAAAAAAAAAAACATTGCTTCATGTTGTCAGACATTGCTTTTCTTATTGACATCTTAAGGTGGCCATAAATCTGTTAAGGTAAAACTATAAATATAGTTAAATTAAATGTACAAAGATAAACTATACAAATAATTTGTAAGCAATTGTACTTATCTCTACTATACCCAGGATACATTTTGTAAGACATTTATAAACAGTAAAATTACAGAAGTTACACCCCTGCAAGAGATTTATCTCATTGAGGTGATTCACATGAACCAATGTAACAATGTAAAAAAATAAAAAATAAATAAATAAACTAAAGATTAATGTAATTAGTATTGCACGTATCAGTACGAGTATATACAAAGTAATTATTATTTTGCATTGTACATTTATTATATTTTGTTAGAATGTAATTTTTAATTTTCATTTTCATTTCACCTCTCGGGTATACCTGCAGAGGTGCAGTGCTCACACACTCAGAAGGGTAAACTGTCGGGGGTTTCAGTTCAGTTTTCAGTTTGACACATTGGTTTCGGTTTGTTTGTCAAACAACCGAACAGTTGTTACTTACAAACATATGGTTTTATTTCAACATTTTGCTCCTATGACCATTCAAAATCAAAGTCGGTCATTGTATTGTTTTATTCTATTCCAATTGCCCATGGGCAGTTATGTAATAACTTGATAGGAAATATGCTCCAGTTTACCTATACTGACTGGTTCATATCTCTGGCATACATCAACTAATATGGCTGCCTTTACACACTGTATTACATCCGTTTCTCAAGTAAAGTTGCAGTTCATCAAAGTGCTCAACTTACATTGAGGTTTCCTTGTAAGGTAAAGTTGTAGCATAATAGTACATTACGCGTCGAGTGTGGAAAGTAGCATTTTGCATGCGAGTGTGGAGTTTACACCCGAGCGATAGCGAGGGTAGTAAAACCACACGAGCAATGCAAAATGCCGTTTTCGCACGAGTTGCGTACCGTACTTTATCTATGATTGTTAGGTTTTAATAATAAATGCAGAAAAAAGTAATAAACGTCCTGTATATAAGCTCGTATTTCTCTTTTGATAAAGATGACATCAATTCGTTAGTTGTATTTTGTGCCGAATTAATTATTTCGGAAGGCGTATTATTCTCCTCATATTCGTCATATTCACTTAAATCACTCATTGATTTTCACAAAAAACTCGATGCAAACAGTTACTTTTATTAAATAAACAAAATCAAATTAGTTATGTTAAATGTAAACAAACTCGCTAATCGTGTGTAAAGTTGAAAAATTCTTCTTCTTTTCGTCACTAGAGTGGAAAAAAAGAGGAATTGTTCAAAACTATGAGACACGCATGCATAATTAATACAGGTGCGTAAAGAATCACTTTCCACGAATCTAAACAGATATACTATATTTATATTACGTATCAATCGTAGATAAATGTTGTTTGTTGTTTGTTGTTTAGTACCAAGCAGATAACGACGGTGGTTACAGCACGTCGATGGCGTGCAGTCTGGTGCTACTCTTACTTATAGGAAGTCTTCAAGCAGCCGTACTTCCCAGAACCATCATACTTCTACTTCTCTTCCTCACCGCCTTCGTTTGGATATCTGTGAGTCCACTTCTATACAACTGCTTTCATTTCTTGAAAAGTAAAACTTCTCTTGTCATTATCGTTAGATTTTTCTTACGAATATCACTCACACTTGTGACTGAAGAAACAGAGTTAAATCTATTGGAACAATAATAATAATCTATTGGAATAATAATAATAATAATAATAACAACAATTTGAAAGCAACTGAGCCGTTCAAAAGTATAATCTAGGACTGGTTCAACAAAAAAACAAATCTCAATACTGTCACCCTTAGTCAAAAAAATATTACAAATTTGTACTAAATTAAATTGACAATAACAATATAATTTTTATAAATTAACAGTAATAAATAACAAAATACTATATTATTTTATTACTATTACTATATGGAAACGATATTGTCAATTTAATTTAGTATAAATTAGTAATTTTAAAACTATTTTTTTTTATATAATGACACTCTCTTACGGAGACACTCTTTTTTCACTCAGTCTATTCACTCACTCATCTCTGATCTCCTCTAATCCCCTCCAACCACCTCTAATCCCCTCTAACCACCTCTAATCCTCTCTAACCCCTCTAAACACCTCTAACCACCTCTTGTAGTGAAATGTTGTGACTGGTTTGTATGTGTTGCTGCAGGTGGTGCTAATGCTGCTGTTGGCAGTGAGACTGAGATGGATACTGTGGGACATATCTCAGAGTTTTGTTCTCAGACTCGCTATCACTATTTTCACTATCGTCCTCATCTACACCGTCGCTCAGGTCAATGTGGTCAGTATCAATAATTATCACTTATATTTTCATTAGATTTGTTATTTTTCTATTATTGCTGTTTATCTGCCACATGTTGGCTGGTATATTATAATACTACTTGGCATCGGTTACAAGTTGTTAAACCAGTCCCTTGACACTCTGTATGGTGTAGGTTTTAACTTTTGACAGCATGGGAAAATAGAAGAAATGGGTTTAGAGGCTGAAACCTGCTGGTGCCAACCCTTAAAGGCTCCCCACCTGCGTAAGCAATGGTGGGGTGATCCAAATAATGAACGTACTCTATGCAACTAAACTTGATTGAAGTGTTAATTACTCTCCTTTACCAGCTGTCTAGCCAAGACCAAGTTATTCATTACGAGGAAACCTTGCAAACTGTTATATAATGTGTTGTTTGTTGACAGTTCACATGCAGGGTGGAGCCGAACTGTCCCCTGTTGAATTCGACGCTGGTATCCTGGACGGATCACCGAGCCTGTCCCCTACCCGAGTATATAACTGTATCCTGCTGCCTCGCCTCGCTGGCTATAGCGGCGTTCCTTCGCTTCCCGACCCTGGTCAAGTGCTGTCTACTTGCCATCATGGCCGTGGTTTACATACTTCTCATAGAGATCTCACACGCAGGTGTTTTCTCTTGTTATGACATTAGAGTCAGGTAAGACAACATTGTTTCACAATAGTTTTGCAAATAAATTTCTATTTTTAACACGAGGGTAGTCATGTAAATGTATGCCAAAGTTAAGTATCATTTTTATTTGGCAATTGATCAGGTAAATCAATATCGCCCCCTCTTCGAAGTTCTCTGCTCCTGATGCTTGCACTTGTGTCACCTCCAATTCCCACTGTTGGAAGAATCCCTGGAAGACCTCTACAGACTGGCTCCTTCAACAGCCTCATTTTAGCCCTCTTGATGGCTTCTATGTCCCCTGTGCCGACTGTGGAGCACTTTTTGAGAACAAAAAGAAGTCATACGGTGCCATATCAGGAGATTAAGTGGGTCGGTGAGGGTCAGTGATGGGGGATCAACCTTCTATCTAAAATCTCGTCCACAACCAACAGCTTGTGCAAGGGGGCATTGTAATGGTGGAGAATTCATTGGCTTCATCTCCATATTTACAAGTAGAATTCTGTGAACAACTGACTTACTCAAATTAAGTTCTTCCGAGATCAATCTAACGGATGCTCGATGATCTAAAAGAACACAAGTCAGAACAAAATTTACATTTTTTTTTAGAAAACGAAGTGGAGAAGCGTCCTGGACAAGGGTCATCTTTAAGGGTAAGTGTCCACCTGAGACTAAATCTCGAGAGCAGTCTCGAGATTAGTCTCAGAACCTTGTCCACTTGAGAGCAACATCAGCCTCTCTCCCGAGTCTTGGAGAGTCTCCGAGACTAGTCTCAGCCCCATGTCCACTAGGGATTTCAATCTCAAGAGCGAGTCTCCATACTAAAAAGTCTCAGATGGACACTTACCCTAACATCTTCCCATCTTTCCTGAACCCCTTTAACCACATGTTGATCAATGGTTCCTTCAACATTTGACCATTGGTTCCGTTGATCTGCCCTATATAAATTTTCAGGCATTTCTCATGCAAGAGAGATCTCTATGCTGACAATATAGTGTGAAAGGGGTCTTCTAGACTGGCTACAGACAGGCTGATAGATACAGAGCTGCCCCTGTACCTGAGGCTTGCTTAGGTTGTTAGAGGTTGTTAGAGGTGGTTAGAGATGGTTAGAGATGGTTAGAGGTGGTTAGTGGTTGTTAGAGGTGGTTAGAGGTTGTTAGAGGATTTACTCGACCTCAAACACCTGCATGTGGTTCCCTTTGGCAGGTATTTATGGGACAATCCTTGTATAACACACATGTACGTTGTAAAGTGAAGATGACTGTTGACGACACCTGTTGTGTTTGTGTTGTTAGATCCGTGGTGCCTTCTCATGTTACGAGTATAGTGTTTATAATTATCTTCCTCCTGGCTGTGGCTCTCCATGGTCGACAAGTAGAGTGGACGGCAAGGTTAGACTTCCTCTGGCAGATACAGGTAACCTTCTTATTTCACTTATAATAGACGTCGTACATCAAATAAAAACTCAGCTCAAATAAAACATTCAGTTTTTTGAAATTTTTTCAAAATTACTAAAAGAAAACTACCCTTATTAATTAACAGCCTAATTTATTTATGATAATTATAAATAAATAATTTAGTTATTGATAATCATGTGTTTGAAATAAAACAAATAAGTTATTAAAGAGAAGGATGTTAGTGAGATGTAGATTTTGTGTAGGTATGAGTATATTAAATGTATTGTAAATTAATACATAGATGATAGATACTAATTAATTGAAAGGTACATATATCATTTTACTTTAAAAACTATTCTAAACCACTTTTCAAAAAAATATTATTTGATACCATCAAAAATAAGGGTTTTACTCTTGGTCATTTTTTAATGTTTTGAAAAAACCGATAATGTATATGAATTTTTAGTGGTTTAAGAACAAACAGGAGTTTTTGATAAGAATGATTTTTTTCTTGAAAACCTAAAAATAAAAAAAAGCCTTTTCAGTAATCTTGTTTTGGAACACAATGTAGACTTGTAATGAAATCATACCTGCTAGATATGGGAGCGTCTACGAAGGTCACCTCGAAGAAATAACACAAACTGTCTCTCCAAATAAATTACAAAAAATTAGAACTAAAGTAACTTTCCGTCTATTTATATTATCGACGTTGCCGTGGAAAAACCTGCTATGTGCAATTTCAATAATTTTACAGGAGAGAGGAACCAAAAATCTATCTACTATAGTGCGACACAAAATGTTCAATATTTAGGTTTAAACAGCCTTCAGCTTTATGCCTAAAAGGAATTTTTTACTAGAGACTTCAAATATAATGTGAATTTGTTATTAATGTTTTATTAAATTAATTTTAAATAAAATAAATATTTCATAAACAAGTTTTCGTTTGAAAATTTACATAGCTGAAAATGACGCCTGAGTCTGAAGATGAATTCATTCAAAATCTATTAAGAAATTCACATTCCAGGTTTTTTCAATAGAAAGGTAACCTGTTTCCCTATAAACTTCTTTAAAAAAAAAATAAAAAAAATTGCACATAGCAGGTTTCTCCCCGGCAACGACGTTACACTATTTACTCTGACATTGAGTAGACTCGCCTCTAACTAAATCTTTTTATTGATGTAACTTGTTTCTTCTGCAATAGGCACTGATGATGGCCCTTTGAAACCTTCTTTGGTATTTTTTTATATTATAGTTCGAGATTTTCACATTTGACCTTGTAGATGTCAATATATTTAACTCTCATTGGCCACCCAGCCAAATATTTAGCCCTTATTAGCTCTCCCTTCGATTTTCCCACATTATCTGAATTAATTCTAATTGCAAAACTACTGCAGTGATGTTGTTTTATTATGTAGAAATGGTAGTATTTTGTATATTATGAGTGTTATATTTTTATTGTTGTATGTTTTGAGTGTTATATTGTTATTGTTGTATGTTTTGAGTGTTATATTGTTATTGTTGTATGTTTTGAGTGTTATATTGTTATTGTTGTATGTTTTGAGTGTTATATTGTTATTGTTGAAGGCTAACGAGGAGAAGCATGACATGGACGCCCTGCAGCACAGCAACAAGAGGATCCTGTTCAATCTGCTTCCCTCTCACGTAGCGACCCACTTCCTTGACAGCCAGTTCAGAAGCAATTCCGTAATTACCTCATTCACTTTCATTTTCTAGATATAACGGTCAATTATGCTATTATACTCTACTTGCGATACTCAGTTGTGACCAAAACTGGGTATGGAGAGACTAGAACCACGATACAGTTTTTATATTGACCTACTTTTATGTTCCATGATTAGGAACCGGATGTATGCCGACCTTCTCACTTGAAGAGTGATTTTTTTTTTTAAAATGTATGTGTTTTTATTAATTTTCATTTTATGTAAGAAACACTGCATCTAGTCCAGGAGATAGCGTGCATATGAGTGTTTGACTATCATCAAGAATTTTGTTTATAAGTCAATGTTCTGGTGCCTTAAGAGTATGTGGTTGGCTAAGTAAACCTGCAGGACTTAGCTTGAGAGTAGACATTTGAAAAAAAAACAGTGGAGAGCAGCAACCATGTCTTGCCCTTTATGGTGGATACATGTTGTGACATTTCTGTGATGATCTCATAGAGAAGGGAGACATGTTTGTGTCTGATAATCACATCATCACAGAGAAGTGATACATGTTGTGACATTTCTGTGATGATCTCATCATCATAGAGAAGGGAGATATGCTCTCGACTGGCAATCACATCGGGATTATAAGTGTAAAGTGGACAAGGTTCTAAATTAAATAGTTATTTATGCACCAAGGGAATAATGTAAGATATTATTTTCTGCGTGACTTTGTTGATTTCTGAGGCAAAGCTGAAGGAATCAAGGCAATTAAATCCCGAGGCGAAGCCGAGGGTATTAGGTATTTTAATCCCCGAGGCGTAGCCAAGAGAGATAATTATAACAAGGGAATAATAATGTATTTTTCTCGAAGTACATACAAAATTTTATCTCCAGAAAAACCGCTATAAGATTTATTCAACCAAGAAAACATAGGTATTTCTTTATTAATCAAATTTAATACAGAAATTAAATAATATAAATTATTTAATGCAATTAGTAATCACTTTTACAGTAATAAAAAATATAATGTTCAACGAAAGCTAAACAAAAGTAAACAAAGCATCGTAGAATGACTCGCAATACAGCTGGGAGTTTAAAAGCAGTGTTGCCAACCTGATTTCAACCAATTCTCTATATTTGCCATTCATTCTCTACTATTTACAAAATAATTAGGTTGGTGAACGTGGATTATAATCCCGTTTTAACATTATTTCCTTGTTTTTACATTATTTCCCCGTTTTTGAGAACAGGGGTGAAAAGAACAACATTATTACTTATAAACTAGCCCTGAAAAGTTTCTTTTCGTCCCTACTGGAGATAAATGATGATTATTTGTTTGTTGTTGGCAGGAGCTGTATCACCAGAGTTATTCCCGGGTGGGCGTGGTGTTTGCTTCGATCACCAACTTCCACGAGTTCTATACGGAACTGGACGGTAACAACCAGGGTGTCGAGTGCCTTCGACTGTTGAACGAAATCATAGCCGACTTCGACGAGGTGGTAAATCATTTTATTATTCCCTCTGTCTGTCTGTCCGTCTTCTCTCTACTTCATTAACTACATCCACCAAACATCATCATCATCTTTTTGTTTTGCATCATTGTTTTTGTTGGGCCGTTTTTTTTTTTTTGTTTTATTCTTGCATCTGACATAATGTTGTGGGACGCAGAATTAGTTGTAATAAGCGTGTTAACAGACACTGCGTAGAATCAGGCCGTCATTGTCTCTGCACATCTTTACTACATTAACTCGGAGGTTCGGTTGTTTATGTTTAATACATATTACATTGTGCTAATATGATGGTGTAGATATTTTTATTTTGTTTCTTACTAATTGTTTATATTAATTAATTATCTCAATGTATTAACTAAGAAAACTAATCTGTCACTTGTCAAATCTATTAATATAATTAGTGTGACCTAATTATCAATTATTTTTCTGTTATTTTTATATTTGTGGATGAGGAACTTTGTTCTTTGTTTTATTTGTTATTTTTGTTTGTTATAAATTAACTTTACATTAAAATTAAACCTACTCTTGCTTTGAAGGAGAGTTTATGAAGAAAAACACATTATTGTTTCAAATTTATGTACCTACATTTGAAAAGGGTTTGATATGAGTTAAGCTACATCTTAAACATTGGAGTACTATTGGAGGTCACCATGAAGGATTTTAAGACATTTTTCTCTATATGTAGATTTTGTTTATTATTATTTTTTTTAAACCTAAAATTAAGCTGCACTGAAAAATCTAAATTTACATGAAGAGGTAAATGACATGAAATCTCATTTCATGTCATTAATTCTTCATTTAGATTAATGTAGGTCTAGGATATATGAGCGCATAGCAGATGCTTTCAACAGAACACCCTACTTGTGGCTCTTTCAAAATTAATAAATAAATAGCAGATAAGCACAAACTTGAGTTGAAATATTACTAGAAGAAAATATTAAATTTTAAAAAGAGGACCAATCTATCTTTTATGTTTTACTTTTCCTCATTACCTATAGTAGGAAAAGTATTGTTTTCACCAATTTTTTTTTTTTTTTTTCGAGATTTCAACGGAATTATCCGTTTTAGGTGTTTTTAAGACCTCCTGAGTGGTTTTCAGCATGGCGTATGTATGTGTATATGTGTGTTATCATCGTAGCGCCCAAGGTATTTAACCTAGAGAGTTGAAACTTGGCAGAAAAATCAGTCCTTACCTGAAGTGGTGCCGCCCTGAAAATCAACTTTTTCCGCCATCTTGAACCCAGTTTGCTGAGTCAGCAAAATTTTTAAAAAATCGCAAAAAATCGAAAATGCTCCTGATCGAGTTGAAATTTGGCACAAATGTACCTCTCTGTATGACAAACAAGCCCACCAAATTTCATTTTGATATTGGCTGCCATTTTGAAGTTATCAATTTTTGAATTTTTAAACTTTGACGGTTAATAATACCGAGAGTATAAATAGGATTTTCACATATGGCATATCGTCGGAACCGGAAAAAATTAAGGAACAAATATGAAAAACCCCGATGAAATTCCATTAATTAGTTTAAATGTTATAAGCGAATGTATTTATTTATTAGTGCGACTATTTTGATGACGTCAAAGTTTGTTTACATCTGTAAAAATACCGCCAAACTTCAAATAATTAAATAAAATATAGGTATTAAAAATAAGTTTTTTTTTTTTAAAGAATGATAAGAAATCAGTTAGGTACTGACCACGTCCAATGCTGATGCTTCCTCCTGCTGCGAAGCAGAAGGAGAGGCCACTGTAGTGGCCTCTAAAGTGAGGAAAAGTTCCGAGGTACCACGTACCCGATTTTTTCTCTTCTTAATATGAAATTAGAGAAAAAAAATGTTCAAAAATGGTTCCAATGGTTAAAGCTGTCGATGCACTCTCCTACCTTTCAGCCATGGGTGTAGGGTGGGATAAAAGAAAAAGAAATCAAAAATGTCGAGAGAAACTAAATTGTTGAATCTATGTGGTAAAATGTGTTTTGTACATTTGTAAAACACTCTTTTTAACCTCTGTCAATTATTTAATTTATTTTTTTACTCATTTTAACTAAAACAAATAATGTTTTATTTAATAACTTCATTTGGTTGTTTGTGTAAACATTATGTGTTTATATAATGTATTTAAATTGTTGAAAAATTGGTAATTTTTACTTACGCTGATACTTATGTGAGATTACAGTAGAATCCCAATGATTTCGAGAGATAATTTCAGAATTTTCATGTGATGGCCCTAAAGTAAAAAGAATGGGCAATTTCTATGTTTTTCCAGTTTTCTCAGATTAATCGACCGATTTAACACACTTGTAATTAGCTTGACTTGTCTTTCCTTGTCGGCTCCCACTTTTACCACTAATAACATACTCATGTTCTGAGATCATTCAAAGCATTGTGTCTGTTCAATCAAATTTTTATCTTTTTTTAGGGCATGTTTAATTAAAGAATGTCTTCATTTTTTGCTTCCGAGCTTACCGAAGGCAACAGAAGCATTGTGTTCACTTTTGGGAACGAAAAACTTTTATTCCTCAGATTTTAAAAATTCCAAGACAGAAATCCGTTTCAGACATCAGGGAACATTTTTGACCTCATGTCTGTCTGTCTGTCTGTTGGTCTGTGTGTCCGCGAATTTTGATACGTCCAATGATAACTTGAGTAATTCTTGACCGATTTTGGTGAAACTTGGTATACATGTTCATGTGTCATTTTACTAATGCTCAGGATGAGTTCGTTGGACTATGTTATCCGTCTAAGTGTTCACGCGTAATGCTCAAGTAAACGTGAATTTCAAATTTAAAATTGGAAATTTAGACCGGGGAAAAAATCATACTTCATCTTTTCAATGTGACAAACATTTTTTTCAAATACAATATTTTAGTAATACCAACAGCAGTGTTAAAGATGGATTTTTAGACAATATCCAATATAACAATAAAGTAATATAACAATAATGTTAATGTTAATACAGCAATAAAGTACATGATTGGATGCGAGGAAGCTATGTGCCACACTAATTGGCAGTCTATTTTTTTTTTTTTTTTTTAAATAAATAAAATATTATTTAAATTCAGATCATGCTGAAATCGATCTCCTAACTAGTAAAAATAATATGTATGTGATTTATAGGTGGGTAATTTTTGGGATAAATTAAAACCAAACAACCTCCTTCAAATCATCCTTAGCTATATTTCAACCCTTTTTTGGGTCGTAACTCAAGCCTACAATAGAAACAATTGATTGAAAATCTTTGGTTTTAACCAATATTTTAACTTAAAGTCTTTCACATTGGTTTATTAGGCGTTGGCCACGTTTCGACCTTGCCGGTCATTTTCAAGCCTATAAAACATTTATTATTTTTAAAAAAACATAAGTTAACATACGCTATAATTTTCTTTATATTAATTTAAAAGTATCTCTTATCCATTTTTTTGTCATAAATTAATTTAGACTTTTACCCGGTTAAAAAGATTTGTTTTTAAAATTACATCTTCTATTTCAGTTGTAATTACATCTGTGTTGAGTTTCGCAAAGCACCTTTGTACGTCAGTTCTTTCTATAATAATAATAATTTAAAATTTTAATTAAATAATCCAAATTACAATTATCAATAACTACGGGAGACATACAGAGAAAAATATTATTTAGAATAAATATTATTAATGATTATTTAAAATTTAATCATTCCGTAGTAATAAAACTACCAAAAATTTAAAAATTGAATTTTAATTAACTAATTGCATAATTCTAATGTAGTAAGTAGGAACATAATAAGATTTACATTACCGTCTTCCAAGATGATTTCGTTAAAAAACTAAAATACTAGATTTGAGATTAGAATTCTTAAAAAAAAAAACAGAAATTGAAAAATATAAAAAATGAATAAGAGATACTTTAAAATTGATATAAAGAAAATTATAGCGTATGTAAACTTATGGTTTTTTAAAAACAATAAATGTTGTTTTATAGGCTTGAAAATGACCGACAAGATCAAAACGTCGCCAACGCCTAATAAACCAACGTGAAAGACTTTTATTTACCCTAACAAGGATCCACCTACCTACTTGATTAATACATATAAAAGGGTACACATAAGATAAAGTATAACCAATATGTTAACAATTAAGAACATGGATTTTAACTAACAAAATCTTTCTTACCTAATGCAAACTCTGAGCTAGTCCTACGATTTAAACATAGACGAATTCTAAAATAAATATATCTTTGGTCACTAAAATATTACCTATAAGTTACCAAATTGGTGATATTTTAGTGACCAAAGATATATTTATTTTAGAATTCGTCTATGTTTAAATCGTAGGACTAGCTCAGAGTTTGCATTAGGTAAGAAAAATTATTTTGTTAGTTT
Source organism: Gerris buenoi (assembly GCA_001010745.2). Classification (NCBI taxonomy): domain Eukaryota; kingdom Metazoa; phylum Arthropoda; class Insecta; order Hemiptera; family Gerridae; genus Gerris; species Gerris buenoi. The sequence continues at coordinate 90,493 of KZ652279.1, forward strand.
AACTCCATGTTCATAATTGTTAATATATTTTTGTTAAAACCAAAGATTTTCAATCAATTGTTCCTGCAGGCTTGAGTTATGACCCAAAAAAGGTTGAAATATAGCTAAGGATGATTTAAAGGAGGTTGTTTTGTTTGAATTTATCCCTAAAGTGACCCACCTATAAATCACATACAGAATTAATAAAAGGATCAAACTTGGGTCAAAATAAGTAAAAACAATATTAAATAAAAATGAAATTAAGAGGGATCCATGCCTCGAGATTAATATTATCATCAGAACTGACGAGATAAAGACGTGCTCCTAAGAACTGCAAATTGTTAATATTAATTATTTAAATTGGGATTCTACTGTTCAAATGCAGGTTCCTCATCCAAATTTGACTTTTTTTTAAAAAAATGATAAAAATGAAGAATATTTACCTAATTGTATGTATTTATTATATATTCTGTTTAATATGCCGAAAAATTAAGGTTTTTAGATTTACAGTCTGTAAGGTATTAGTTTAATTTTTAGCACTTGGTCGGCTATCCTATGTGGGGGAAAAAATAAAGCCACTTGGCAGTTATCCTGTAAGGATAATTATTACAATTATCCTTATTACGATGACAGCCTCTCCTCTCTAATAGTGACATTTATTTTTGCCTCGTTGGCTCCCCGTCCGGGTTTTTTATTTTAAAGTAATTTTTTTTAAAGTAAATGTCTTACTGAACTGACTGTAGTTTTAGATTGTCAAGTTTGTTCATCTATTTAAAAAAAAAAATAATAATAATAATAATAATTTCAAACAAATTGAGGTGAAATTTCAAAAGCAATGCTTGTCAAACATTTTCAGTGCTTTATTCATTTACATGCACACTTAACATTAGCTTTAAATCAGGTTAAAAGTCGGTTATCTAACCCGTATACTTAATCCTAGAATACTAGCCAACTAGCCAACGCTTCAGATTATTGTCTGTTACTAACAAGAAAATCTCCTCTCCGTGAAGCGGGTAGTGTCCTTCCCATGAAGCGGGTAGTGTCCTTCCCATGAAGCGGGTAGTGTCCTTCCCATTAAGCGGGTAGTGTCCTTCCCGTGAAGCGGGTAGTGTCCTTCCCAAAATTGTCTTAAATAAAGGTTTTTGACGTAGAGATAAATCGATACAATTATCCAAACTCTACAATTATCCATATCGACTGTGTACCTGCAAAACCTCGTAACCCCAAAAACTAAATTTTTCAGGAGAAGCAAAAAATGCTTGTTTTAAAAAAGTTTATTTTTGTACATTCTTTATATTTATTGCTTCCGAGCTTACCGAAGGTAAAGGAAGCATTGTGTTCACTTTTGAGAACAAAAAAGTTTTATGTCTCAGATTTGAAAAATTCCAAGACAGAAATCCATTTCAGACATCAGGGAACATTTTTGGTTTTGTGTCTGTCTGTGTGTCCGCAAATTATGAAACAAACGACGATAACTTGAGTAAATTTCGACTGATTTTGATGAAATTTGGTAGACATGTTCATTTTACCAATGCCCAGGACGAGTTCGTTGGACAACGTTATCCGTTCAAGCGTTCACACGCAACGCTCGCGTAAACGTCAACTTCAAATTGGAAGTTTAGGTCGGGGAAAAAATCAAACTTCATCTATTCAATGAGACAAACATTTTTTTAAAATACAATTTCTTGGTAAAACCAACAGCAACACCCCTATGATGTGTTAAAGATCGCTAAAAACTGTTAACAGTTTTTAAACAATAAACAATATATCAATAAAGTAATATAACGTTAATGTTAATATAACAATAAAGTACATGATACGATGCGAGGAAGCTATGTGCCACAGTAATTGGCAGTGTATTTTGATTTTAATTAATTTTACTGAAACACTTCAACGTATCCCACAACTAGTTAAAGACTTACAATGGGGGCTAACGAGGTTTTGAAACCTTGTCGTGTACAAGGTTTTCTGTACACTTTAGTTAAATGATGAATACAAAGTATTACAATAATTTCTATAAAAATAATTGCTTAATGCTTACTAGCTTTTGCACAAAGGTAGAAATGTACCAAAATATGGTAAATATCTATAAAAATCTGCAATAAAAATAAAATCTCGATTTCGAGGGTTACGAGGTATTGCAGGTACGCCGTCGACATGTTATTTGGATCAGTTGTTTTTTAAAACTGAAATTATATCATAGACTTGTGAATATGTACAAAAAAAAAAAAAAAAAAAAAAAAAAAAAAAAAATCTGGTTTTAACTGTTTTTTTCTTTTCTTTACCTTAAAACTCAAAATTGTTAAAATCTAAAAACCAAAATGTTTGACCCAAAATACCTTAAACAGAAATTTCATTGGAATTATCCGTTTTGGATGTTTTTTTAGATCATTTGAGTGAATTTTTGTTGAACTGGATTTTTGTTTCCCTCATAACTTCCATAGTTTTTAATCTAGAGAGTTAAAACTTGGTAAAAAAAAAAAAAAAATAAAAACATGTGCTGCCTGGAAAATTATAATTAACCCATTTGTATTGCTAATTATAAAGTGATTATAATTTGTAGCTAGTGTAGGGTTAACATCTAAAGTTGCCATTTTATGCTATTTACTCTACGTACCGATTGAAACATTGATATCTTAAAGTGGTTTTATGGCACTTTAGATTTATTACTCCCTTTATTAAAAAGACAGAGGGGAGTAACAGTCTAAAGAAGGTGTATGGAATGTTCTTCTTCAGACTGTTACTCTCCGTATAAAAACTGAAGTGTAATATTCCTTTGTTCCAAAGTACATTGGTCTGAACGCCCCTCTGTCATAAGTTATTTAGTCTGTCTTTTAAATTCTAAAAAAAAATATATATATATATATATATTGGGGACTAACAATCTGAAGAAGAAGAGGTTTTATTTTGGTCTTACAACCAATACTCTTCTAAGGTTTCTTGGTGTGAGGGCTGCACTGTTAAAATCTTCTGTGCACATTAATTTTGTCATTTTATTGCATTAAATGTTTTAAGGATCTTTATGTAACATTTTACCATAATTTTGTCTCTTCATCTATGTAAAGATACATTTCTACAGTCATGAAGTGTTAATTGTAAAAAAAAGAAAGAAAAGCCAAGTATGTGCTGAAATGGAAAGCAGCCACAGATAAAGGGTCCGTAGGCAAGATAACAAAGAGTTTGTTATCATAATCAGCCGTATATCGATGGCCGTTTTTTAAAAGTTGATTTTATCGAAGGGCACTAGGCACAAAAATGAATTTGTATAAAAACCAAAACCAATTATATGTACAGTAGAGTCCCGCTAATCTGAACTAATTGGGATGCACCCAATTTGGATTAGCGAAAATTCAGATTAGGCTGATTTTTGTAAATTAATGTCATATTTTGACTTTAGGGGGCAATAATATCCTAATTAAAAAATAACTAATTCTAGAAAACCGCATTTTAAATTGCACATGCACAGAGTGTCTATGATTGAAGGTGTATTTGTATTACGGTCGGTGGGGGATTTAGTTGAGAAGTGTCAGTTACCTAGACTCCTGCTTAGGTACCTGCGCACTTGACTTCCGTTTCCAACCTGTAAACTATGAGGCACTGTCAGCGTGCCACCTGCTATTCCCGTTGTTTAATGCGTCACGCCTTTTTATTGTTATATGTACTCGTGTTCGCGTAATCTGTTTTGTGGGTGTTGTGTAGTGTTTTTAACTGGCTGCAAAAATGCAGATGAGGAGACTGTTAATGAGTGGACGGCCATTGACGACTGTGCCCATGAAGAATATACAGACTTAGAGATTGTGACAGCAGTACAGCAAAAAAAAAAACCTGTTCGGATTAGGCAGATTTTCGGATTAGCGGGAATCTACTGTTTTTGGATAAATGGCGTCCTCCTCTTATATTTAACACCTCACTTACGCATTTTCATTTAAAAAAAAAAAAAAATGTCTACTCCTACGGACCCTAATAACAAAATACAAGTAAATCCCTGTGAATACACTACAGTCTATAAGATTAGAGTTGGAACAATCGAAGGCGAGAAACAACAAATGTGGAGGTAGTTTTGGGGTTATAAAAAGGGTAAATCGGTGTTGCCATGTTATATTTTTTTTTTTTGGAACAGGGGTAGAGTAGAGCATTTTTTTTCTGAAGTTGCATTCAACATGGGGGACCAATAAAATCGTTTCCCTCAAAATTTTCCCGTCTTTTGATTGTGCCAACTCTAATCTTATAGACTGTAGGTAACAATGAATAATATTATGCTTCACATATCAAACATTAGCTTTGAATTTCAGAGTAGATTGCTAGTTATTAATAATTTGCTGCATGAAGGGACGGCAATAAACAAGTTTATTTTGTTAGTATTCAACTACTGCTGCCGACAGTAGGTTATTAGATGCTACAGCTAGTTCTCATGCATCTGCTCGTACGTGCGTTGGTATTATATTATACTGTAGAACTATCGACTGACTAGTCGATTGTAGTCGTCTAACTTAATGACCTTAACTCTGATAAATTAATCATTTAAAGAGAAAACAGAATGTTGTATTTTTAAGCCTTAAATCTTTTCTTGTTAAAAAAAAAAAAAAGTTAAATGAATTTTTTTAAAAATTTTATAATGTTTATGACACTTATTTAGATTGTTACTCCCCTTATAAAAAACCAGAAGGGAGTAACAATCTAAATAAGGTGTACTGAATCATCTTCTTTAGACTGTTACTCCCCTTATAAAAACAGAAGTATGATACTCCTTTGTCCCAAAGTTCATTAGACTAAACATTCCTTTGTCTTAATAGGTTTTTTTTTTTAGTCAAAGGTCATTTATATTCTAAAAAAAAAAACTTGGGGGAGTAACAATCTAAAGAAGTACCATGATTATTATGGTTGAGAGTTGCTTAGTGGACTCTCAAATTTATTTGTGTGCAAGAGAAGTAAATTGACTTTATCAATGTTTGATAGCTTTGTGTTGAAGTATTGTTAAAGAATGTGCTAAATATTTATTTTAAAATTTCATGTTGAATGGATGTCTTATAGGTGTAATAAAATAATAAAAAAACAATTTTATTTCATTTCTCTTACATCGGACGTTTTGACTAGGGTTACCATATTTCAAATCTAAAAAACCAGGGGGAAATTTTTAGGGGGCCCTGGGGCTCTCCCCCGGAAAATTTTTGAAAAATAATATAAAATTGGGAGAATTGTCGCTATCTTAGATCAAATTTTGTTATTAATTTTTGTGGAGAGATTTTTTTTTTTTAATTTTTTTTTTTTTTTTTTAATGATGAGGTAAAATTCAGAAGCAGAACTGAGCTAGATGATCTTGATTAG
>KZ652279.1:109930-124190 GCA_001010745.2 Gerris buenoi
TTGACTGTGATTTCAGAAGCGAAATTACCGTATCTACCGTCAGATACGGTCTTTTTCCTTCTGATTTGTCACTTAAGGCTATTTCGCTTAGTAAATTGTCCTTTAATACAAAAACCTTAACTAAAAATCTCTGTTTTCTTGTATTTAGGATGAAGAGAAGGCTTCGGGACTGTATCGGCAGTCAAGTGGTAGGGAAGGGCTTTGGGCTATTTAAAACTTCTCTTAAAGAACTATTAAGAAATCTAAAAACTCGCGCACTGTTTTCAAATCAATTATATTTCACTTTTTACAAAAATCCCAACTGACATTCAACTTGACAGTTATATAAAAAAAAAAAAAAAATTATATATCCAAAATGTTGCAAGCATCCAATTTTATAAAAAATCCAAAATGTTGCTTATGCAACAGGGACCATCGAAAACGGCAAAAACGACCCCCCAAAACCCTGTATATGTCAAAACCTTATTTTCGACCAAAATTACAGATACGGTTTTTTGGCTTAGCACGGCAGTATAGGGTAATAACGGTAAATTAAAGTCTGGTGTTGATCTCTGTCATGAAGTAGACAAGGCCTTTCACTAATTTATTTATTAATTTCACTTTATCAGTTCTGTAATCTGAATTGTAAAGGCTTCAAGGATCCTTGCTAACAAAGCGAGTTTCAATTATTGTGGAGTTATTTTTTATTAACGTGACGTAGTGAATGTTATGTCCATGTTAGCTTAAATGATAAGCTGAAAATGGTTAATTATCGGTAATCATGCTTACAATATAACAAAAACCAGCAAAGCTAATTTTAAGATTAAAAAATGTAAATGGCAGATATTATTAGATTTTTTTATTTCAGAAAACCCCTTTCAACCATTATCTGTAAAATTAGTAAATTTCTCTGATCTAATTTTACTTTAATATGTCTAAAGGCAGTTTTTGGTACAAAACTAGTGATAAAATATTTCCGAGGATTTTAAACTAGTGAGCTACTTTAATGTTGTTTAATTTTATGTTGATGTGTTACTTATTTCCCATCTGTGTTAATAGCTTTATAAACCCTAATTAATGTGTTTGTTTTTGTTGGGTTTTTTACCTATATACGTTGTTTCTAGAGTGATTTTGTGAAACTAAATGAGTAAAAAGTTTCTAAATAAAATCTAAATCTAAACTCACTAAAAATAATTTGGTGGAGAGAGATTTTTCTTTATTCAGAATCAAGTGTCTCCGCTGCTTATTAATAGTACTGATCGGATTTTGTAGAAATTTGGATGGTTTGTTGAAAGTAGCCCGCCATAATTTATCCATCAGTGCAAATTTAATATTGCTTAAACGAATTTGTAGACTATTTTTTTGTTTATCATAAAATAAATTTTGTTGTTAGAGTTGTATTCTCCGTTAGTATTAACAACAAAATGAATCTTGGTGGGATTTACTTTTTAAACAGATTTAAACAGTTTTCAGAATGTGTGGTAACGACAGTACTATAATTCCGGAATCCTTGAAATTTAAAATTTCCAAATTGATTTTGTGTGGCGTGTGAGATATGTGTTTTGCCCTTTACCCCGTGTAAGCATGGTGTTGTGTTTTGTAGGGGGTATGTACGGCGGGGTAGCGACTCCCCTGGCGTACCTACAGCAGGTACCAGACAGGTCCAAGCTCCTGAGATCTGTACCCCCGTCCAGGGAACCCCTTCTACCCGCCCCCGACAACCCGCTTAGAGTCCTCCCCAGGAACCCTCCGCCTCCCCCGCTACCCGCTAGAAACCATCAACTACACCTCAGGTAACTCCCGTCTTAGAGCTGTATTATAATCGCTGTTTTATTGTGTTTACTCATTGTATTAGACCCAGGTAAAGATAATTAGTTTATAATGTGATTGTAGAGAAAGGTGTACCCTGATGTAATTCTTAGTTAAACTAGGTAGATCCTTTAAGGGTAAGTGAAGGAAGAAGAAAAAACTACTTCATTTTTAACTTTGGCGACGTTTCGGCGTTCCCAGCCATCATCAAGCCTAAAAAACAATAATTTATTGTAAGCATGACAAAATTGTTACATTGTGTCTCATTTTAGAAGTTGAGTGCGAATTACGAGTGCAAAACGTCGCCAAAGTTAAAAATGAAGTAGTTTTTTCTTCTTCCTTCGCTTACCCTTAAAGGATCTACCTAGTTTAACTAAGTTTATAATGTTTGGTACTTTTGCTTGCAAAGGGTTTTTTTTTTCTTTTTTTTTTTTTTCTTTTTTTTCTTTGGGGTTTTAGTCCCGTTCGACAGCTTAGGTCATTACAGGACAGGGGTTATCCGACCACTTTACTCATCTACTCGATGAGATCATTAGTGTGAAACATGTCTCACCCCTCCAGGATTCGAACTCACACCGAGTTTTAGACCTTGGTTTGCAAAGGTTTTATTTTTTTAATTGTGAATGATTGTGTTAATCCTCTAGAATAATTATATAGAGCAGTGGTTCTTAACCGGGAAGCCTCGAAAGGTATTTAGGTACTATATATAATACATTAGATTTGGAGATTTTAAGGGAGCCGCGGTTACCAAAAGGTTAAGAACCACTGACCTAGAATAGCCTAAACGTGTTCAATCAAATACAATTATTTTGTGTGAGCACGTAGTTTGGTTTTTGAACTGCATCTCTTTCACGAGTGGCTATCACACATTAGTGAAAAACACGGTCGACTGTTATAATTACGCCTGTTGACACAGTGTATCCTTTAGTTTGTCAGTATTCATTAGCGTTAATAGATTATCTCCAGGTTCTAGNGGAGAAGATTGAATGACGGGAAGTGGTTCAAAATTGGGTTAATATGTGTGCAATGAAACTTAAAAAGCAAAGAAATATGACGCCACTTTGTTTTTCTATTATTATTATTTTGGTTCCTGTATTCTTCACCTTAGTTGTTTCTATGTGTAAAATTTGGGGAAGATTGAATGACGGGAAGTGGTTCAAAATTGGGGTAATATGTGTGCGACGAAACTTACAAAGCAAAGTAATATAAGACCAGTAAAAATTAATTCAATTACAGGTATGTTATTTTTAAATTAAATTATATAAAATAGCTTTTTAAAAAAATGCTAACATCCTTAGTTTTGTTGTTGAAAATTCAAGTTGAAATTGTGAATAGGTATAGAATGTGATATTGTTTTTTAAATTGTTATGAGTTTGCTTTTAGAGGTTGTTAAATTGTTGTTCAACGCATAAATTATAACTAAATTGTGATTTAATTATGTTTTGTAGCTTGGCTCTCCCTTTTATTTTCCCTCCCTGTCAGGTAACCAAGGTGAACCAAGGTGGGGTTGAAATATAGCAGGATTTTTTTTTAAAAATGAAGAATTGAAAGTTTTTTTCAACGTACCCATCAGATAAAAGAAAGTAGTTTCTAAAACATATTGTTAAGATATATAGTGGGTAATTAGAATTCAACATTTGTTGTTAAGTCTAGATGCAGTTTGTTTTCGTAAAAAGTTATAGAGTGATTATTTCCTGGACTAATATCAAGAGAGATAGTCTGCAAGAAATTGTCTGACTAACATCAAGCTAGAATTTTATGTACAATTTTATATTTTAGTGTGTTTAAGAATATGTGGTCGGCTAAGTTTGTCTGCGGGACATAGCTTGGCAATAGGTATTTGAAAATCACAAACCGGTGGAGAGTGGCCATGTCCCGCCCTTTTTGGTGGACAATGTGATTTTCATGATCCTGAATATGAACTTAGTTAGCACCAATAATCAAGTTGATGGTATTTTTTCTCGGTGTCTCCTGGACTATTTAGATTGGTTGTTTCCCCAGAAATTTTGAGCTGTACTAATATCACTATTAGTGTTTACTCTGTCGGAGTGGGAAGTTGGAAGGAGAGCCAATGAGAATTCAAGACTTAGACATGTACAAGGCACATGTAAAAATCTCAAGCTCTCATTGGCTCTCTATTGTATTTTCCCTCCCTGTCAAAGGTAACACTGAATGTAGTGATTTATTTTTATATGGTAAATAAGCTTCCACTGCTATGATCATGACGACATTGTGTAAAATATGTCGTCCTTAGTTTTACTTCCTATACTGGAAGCATGTTTAGATATGTTGATCATAGCAATGTTGTTTACTGGAAGCATGTTGAGCATAGCAATGTTGTTTTCTGGAAGCAGGTTGAGCATAGCAATGTTGTTTACTAGAAGCATGTTGATCATAGCAATGTTGTTTTCTGGAAGCAGGTTGAGCATAGCAATGTTGTTTACTAGAAGCATGTTGATCATAGCAATGTTGTTTTCTGGAAGCAGGTTGAGCATAGCAATGTTGTTTACTAGAAGCATGTTGATCATAGCAATGTTGTTTTCTGGAAGCAGGTTGAGCATAGCAATGTTGTTTACTAGAAGCATGTTGATCATAGCAATGTTGTTTACTGGAAGCATGTTGATCATAACAATGTTGTTTACTGGAAGCATGTTGATCATAACAATGTTGTTTACTGGAAGCATGTTGATCATAGGAATGTTGTTTTCTGGAAGCATGTTGATCATAGGAATGTTGTTTTCTGGAAGCATGTTGAGCATAACAATGTTGTTTTCTGGAAGCATGTTGAGCATAGCAATGTTGTTTTCTGGAAGCATGTTGAGCATAACAATGTTTACTAGAAGCATGTTGAGCACAGCGTATTGAGCTTATCAATTTTGGGCTCTTCTTAAGACTGTTACTCCCCTTATAAAAAATGAAACTGTGTAACAATCTAAAGAAGGCAAGTCCCAATTTTGGTCTAAAATCCCTTTCTCTTAATATTTATTCTGACAATGGAATGTTTAAATAATTATATCCATTTATATTCTAAAAGGAAATACACAGGGTATTAACAATCTAATGAAGTGAACTTCTATAGTGTGACCTTTCAATTAAATAGTATTTTTTAATTTTATTATATTATTAAAATTGTTTTTATTTTTTGGGAGTGTTTAATGATTGATTTTAATGTTTGGTTTTTCTGCCAGAACCCAAAATGTTTTTAGAGGAATAAGCAAACATTGACCAGGGAGCCGTGACGTTCACAAACAATAAACTAAGCTGGCGTCTCAGGGCTGTATCATTGAAGCTTGTTTTAGTGCGTTTAGTAACTTTTGCCGGACAATTTTAACGAACGGGTGTTGTTTGCAAGACTGAATGATGTTGTAGCTGATATTTATCGGTCGATTGTTTCTAACTTGTTGTTTACTCTTGAAGCAGGAGATGGAAATGTCGTTCGTTCTTTGAGGGTGCGAGTCGTAGCTCCGGCAACTTAACTCAGTTGCCTTGTTTCCACTCGGCCGACAGGTTGCCCGTTATAATCCTAGGGGTGCCGTCGTGTTCAGTGCCTGGACTAGCCAGGGCCGACGTGTATCCCAGCGTCGTCCCAGCCTTTCCAAACATCCCTTCTAACACAGACAAACCACCTTCTAAACATTACCGAGAAAGGTAAAACTCAACATGTGGTTTCCCATATGAAAGTTATGCACCGTTGAACAGGTCTCATTGTCAGGGTCCGTAGGCAAAACCGAGGACCCTTACAGTTTCCTGCGTCTGTCTGTCTGTCTGTATTTAATGCACTTGTATCTTCACTTCAATCAGTTAAGTTATATGTGATACACAAACACAGGGAAAATACAGGGAAAACACCCAAAAAAATCACGTTTTACATATTTTTGGAAAAAAAAAAAAAAAAAAAAAGAGAATTTTCATAATTCACAGTTTGAGCTAGAGACTTAAGAGAGTTTCATGCACTTGGACAAAAAAAGGCATCTGAAGGTTTACATTATTACGTAGGTCAAGTAAAAAGTAAGGTTCCCACATTTTTTTCAGGTGTAAGGCATTTTTTATTGCAATAAATAAGTATACCATCTGTAAGCTTGTACTATAAACTATTTTTCTACATAGTCACCAGATTTTTCAATGCAATTTTCCTGACGAGTTATCCACATTTGAAAACCCGCTTCAAAGAACTCCGCCGCCAGGCCACCGATGAACTTGGTGACCGCTTCCTTCACCCTTTGTCTGTACTGAAGCGTTGTCCATCCAAGTGTTGCAATTTCGGAAACAAGTGGAAGATCATCATGGCTGTAGGGGGCATGATCAAGCAATTGAGTACATCAAGCATTTGCAGTACAGATGAAGAGATGAAGGAAGCGGTCACCAAGTTCATCAGTGGCCTGGCGGCAGAGTTCTCCGAAGTGGGTTTTCAAATGTGGATAACTCGTCAGGAAAAATGCATAGAAAAAATCTGGTGACTATGTAGAAAAATAGTTTAAAGTACAAGCTTACAGATGGTATACTTATTTATTGCAATAAAAAATGCCTTACACCTGAAAAAAATGTGGGAACCTTACTTTTTACTTGCCCCTTGTATTATAAACGGTTCAAAATTTATAGCTATAACAATCTTTTAAATGGCCACCATCTTGAAATGGTTGAACCGAGTCGGCTTACCGGCGTATTTGTCTGATTTGTTAACTTGCCTACGGACCCTTGTGTGAAGCACTACGGACCCTTGTGTGAAGCACTACGGACCCTTGTGTGAAGCACTACGGACCCTTGTGTGAAGCACTACGGACCCTTGTGTGAAGCACGTACTTAGCCACATTAACTTTCTAAACGTATTACTTACTGTTCTCTCACTGTATTCATTCTTAATATCGATGTTTCATTAGGTGTACGGTTTGGAATCTAATCTGTAAAAGGTGTCACCATTAATAATCCTATTATTAGATGCCAGAGCAACAGAATACCTAAAAGGCTGAAGGTTGTTATGCTAGAACCACTCTCCGAACCCAAGCATATGTACCCTAAAACCACCGTAAAATATACGAAATATGAACTTTAGAATCACTACCCAAACCTTGGCATATGTACCCTAGAACCACTGTCCCAAACCCTGACATTATGTGCCATAGAGTCTCTTTCCAAACCCCTGACTTTTGTACCCTAGAGCCAGTGCAATCCTTGACACATGTACCCTAGAACCACTATTCAAACTCTGGTATGTACACTCGAGAACCACTCCCTAAAGCCTGTCATATGACCCTAGAACCGCCAAATGTTGATTTTTAAATTACAGATTGGCTGGTTTTTTTTTTTTTNCTCAGGATCATGAAAATTATACTGTCCACCATAATTGGTGTACCACTTTAATCAAATTTGTCAAATGTGAAGACCAAATTATTTTGTTTAGTATTAAATTTGTTTACTAATACAATTTGACCAGAAGATCCCCATGTATACCATTTAAGTTGTATTAGTTACGTGATAGGTTGTTGCCTACATTTTTTTTTTCTTGCAGTCCAAAAGATAAGGAGGATAAAAGTTTCTTAGTAACATCAAGCTAGAATTTTGTGTGTATAATTTTTGGTGTCCTCCAAGAATATTTCGTTGGCAAAGTTTGTCTTTGACAAAACAAAACAGACCTACGGAGTGCAGCCATGTCCCCTCCATTCTGTGCGGACAATGTGATTTTCATGATCCTGAGTACATAATTAGTTAGTAGACCAAAAAATTAATTTAACGGTTTTTCACTTGACGGATGACGACCATGATTTGCAGAGGTATTTGACTAACTAACCTATCCAGTAGTGATCTAACGTCAAGTTGATATTTAGTCCACCGACTAATTTTATACTCATGCTCATGATAGTCACATTGTTACCCAAAATGGTCGGGGCATAACCACTCTCTACTGGTCCAATTTTTTTTTTATGTGCTTATGGCACAGCTATATCCTACAGCTATATCCTAGCTATAGACTAACTTTGCCGATCACATATTCTTAGAGGACCGACAAATTAACTGATTCACAAAATTCTAGATTGATGTTACTCTGTCACTTCTAAGTCCTGGACTATTAGGTTTGTTGTTAAAGTTGCCTGAACAACCTATTTTTCTGCATAGATGCCCTGTTTAGCAAGTTGTTTATCGAGGTTTGTTTTTTTGCTAGATCCTGAGGATATTAAGTTGCCAAAATATTAGCCTTGATAATAAAGTTACTAGCTTGCGTATTTTTTTTTTTTTTTTTTTTTTTATTGTCTAGTGTTTTCATAAAGTAGTTAGTTTTTTTTTACACTTATACTTTTTTTTGTCTCATTGTGCACTTCAGTATTTTTGTCATTTATTGTAATGTTAGTTCTTTTTTTTTTGTAATTAATTGATATTTTTTTGCTGCTTTGTGATAAAGAATGGGCTCTTTAATTAGTTAATTTATTAAGGTTTGAATGTGAAATTAAAAGGAAGATTTTTGTGCAAAAGTGTCATCTACAGTTTGTTTTAGTATTTCAATGTTTAATTTTGTATGTTTACATTGTATTGTAGTAGGATGAAAGCTTTAAGCTGAAAGCTAATCTAAAGTTTAATATATTACGTTATTTCCGGGTATCATAATCCCCAACTCTAAATGGCCAACTCTAATGCAAATAAGATCCTAGAATCTCTCTCTCAACTCTAAGCTGTTTGATTCCATTGATGGCCCTAACGCTGACTTTTTGAAATTTCCACAGATTAATTGTATCCTGTACTTTATGAATTTCTGTTCCTTTGATGTATCGATTTATCAACTCATAGTCGAGGAGATAGCGTGCAAAAAAATGTCTGACTAACATTAAGCTAGAATTTTGTATACAAGTCAATCTATAGCGCCTTTTAAGAATATGTGGTCGGCTAAGTTCGTCTGCAGGACATTAGCTTGGCAATAGGCGTTTGGAAAAAACAAACCGGTGGAGAGCGGCCATATCTTACCAATTATGGTGCACAATGTGATTTTCATGATCCTGAGTACAGAATTAGTTAGTAGACCGACTATCAAGTTGATATTATTTCGTCCCTTGACAGGCGACAATGTTGATTTTTAGTATTATTTAAATTACAAACTTATCAACTGTGAAAATAACATCGACTTGATTTTTTGTCTACTAACTAATTCTGAGCTCAGGATCATGAAAATTATACTGTCCACCATAATTGGTGGGACATGGCCACTCTCCACCATTTTGTTTTTTTCAAACGCCTATTGCCAAGCTATCTCCTGCAGACGAACTTAGCCGACCACATATTCTTAAAAGGCGCTAAAATATTAACTTGTATACAAAATTCTAGCTTGATGCTAGTCAGACACTTTTTTGCACGCTATCTCCTCGACTATCAATTTATTTGTAAAAAATTATTCAAATATCAGAAGGAATTTGTCACCGTTACAGTTCACCGTTAGGTTGTGGCAGAATGCCCCAACTCTTAGTCAACAGGCTCTAACCCACACTCATCTTTGATGTTAATCTATCTCGTCAACCCAATACAGCCCTACGCCCAACAATAATAACATAAACCAAACACCTTAACCCTAAATAAAACTCAAAACTAATAGTTATTTATGCACCTAGGGAATAATGTAAGACATTATTTCCTGCGTGACAGAGTTGATTCCTGAGGCAAAGCCGAATGAATCAAGGCAACTAAATCCCGAGGCGAAGCCGAGGGTATTAGATATTTTCATTTCCTAGACGAAGCCGAGGGATTAATATCAATTAGCTCCTGAGGCGTAGCCGAGGGAGATAATTATAACAAGGGAATAATAATGCATTATTCTCGAGGTACATACAAAATTTTATCTCCAGAAAAAGCGCTATATAAGATGCATTCAACAAAGAAAACATTGAATTTCTTTATTAAACGAATTTAATACAGATATAAAACAATATAAATCATTTAAAGCAATTAATAATCACTTTTAAAGTAATAAAAAAGATAAAGTTCAACAAAAGCTAAACAAAAGTAAACAAAGCAGTGTAGAATGACTCGCAATCAGTGGCGTAGCTATCGGGCCGCAGCGCCCGCAGCCGCGGGCGGGCGCAGGCTTGAGGGGGGCGCAAAATTGGGGAAGAAAAAATAGATAGAAATTTAAAAGAGAGAGAAAAAAATAAAAAATTAATAAAATAAAATATAANAATTCCTTAAGCTACTTATTTCATTCTAATTAGTAAATGGATTAAGTAAAGGATGTTTATTAAGGGGCGCATTTTTTTTATCTTGCGGGCGGGCGCTATCAGAGCTAGCTACGCCACTGCTCGCAATACAGCTGGGAGTTTAAAAGCAGTGCTGCCAACCTGATTTCAACAAACGCACTACGTTTGCTATTCATTCTCTACTAGGTCTAATTAGGTTGGCGAACGTGGATTATAATCCCGTTTTCACATTATTTCCCTGTTTTTACATTATTTCCCTGTTTTTAAGAACGGGGATGAAAAGACCCACATTATTACCTATAAACTTGTCCTGAAAAGTTACTTTTCGTCCCTACTGGAGATAAAATTATAATAAGGCCCTAGCCCTCACATACCTTTAACCCTTGTACAAGCACCTGTAATGTTAGTTAGGGCTTTTGGGCAGTTGGCATGTTTAATTTTTTTACCTTTTAATAAGTTTTATATTATTAAAATAACTTTAATAAGCACATGTTATTTTTTAAGTTCCTAGTTTAACTTTTTAGCTTTAGTTAATTTTACGTAGGGTTGCTTACTTAACCCTCTACACTGGTAGCTTTACCTCCCAGGTTCTGAATCCACACCCCTGTGAGCTCCTTCACACTAATACCTCCGTAGACCCCCACCCTCACTGTATTTTGTACTTATTTACTCACCTGTGTCGTTTACTCAGTCTATGTCAAATTATCATTGATAATAGTCAAAAGACTAAAACGATCATCTGATTGTTGTTTTTATGTGTATTGTGGTTACATTATTATACATACTATTTTAAATTAAACCACGAGTGAGTTTTTATTGAAGATCGTAGTTAATTTGCAATTGATTTGACTATGTGATTACTTATGGTGGTACGTGTTTGTTGCAGGTATACTCCTCCCTGGCCCCGAGGGAATATGAACGGGCCCCACACGGTGACGGCCCAACCTCCCGTCATGAACCTACGCCTCAACGAACACCTCACAGAGAAACCCTACATGAAACCTCTCCCCAAACCACCCAAACCTCAGAAACAACAGTGGCTCAACAACCAGCGCCACTACTCGGACGACAGTCTACATTCGCACCAGTATAACAACCAGAGGGTGCACTCGTCGGCCGACGAGATCAGCTCTTTGAACCACTCCCCTAGCTTGAGTTCTTCCGACGAGAGTTATTCCAAGACGACGGACGCGTCCCCGAGTCCCTCCCCTCCGCTACTCAACGTACCCGATAGTAAACACTACCTGTTCCCTTCGGACATCCAAGTCAACCCCTGTTCGTCCCCCGACACGTCCCCTAAAGCCTCTCACGACTACATACCTCCGTGCTGCCTGGCCAACAACAACCCTCCCGAGAGCATACCCTCCTCCAGGAGTTTCTCCCCCGGCAAGAACGGGAACAACAACAGTTCCCGAGGCAGCGGCCGGAGCTCCAAGCAACGGGACTCCCCTCGGCATTTTAAAACCGGTTCGAGTTCGTCGTCCCGGAAGACGAGTTCGGACAAACTCGCCTCGACGGACGCCTCGAACTCGGACTACAGGAAACGGAACAAGAAGAACAACTCGTTGGAGAAATCGTCAGTGAAATCGGACTCGTCGAAGAAAGACAACTCGAGTCAGACGGACCTGAAGATATCGACCCCGGAGAGCAACGCGGAGCAGGACTTCGAGAAGCAGATCAGGAAACTCCTCGAGGAGCAGAGCGAGGAGCTGCGAGGCAAAGCTGCCGACAAGAGAAACGACGTCATGAGCGGAGGTTCTCAGAGGTACGTACAGCAGCAAGCCGTAGCCAATCTGTTGGCCATAGCCAACCAGCAGCAGCAAAGCCTCGGAGTGTTAGAACCTCAACAATTATCCATGACCAGCATGTGAGTCCCCCCTTTCTTCTTTTTCTTTATATTTTCTTTTCAATTTTGTTTTGTTTTTTATTATTTCAACCTGTTCCTATTATTTAAAAAAAAAAAAAAAATTCTTGTTTGAGAAATGATAGCAAAGAAAGTTATATGATAACCGGCTCTACTATTATAAACTTATGTAAAGAAGAAGTTTATCAGTTGTCTAGTTGGACAAACTGGTGTCGGGATTCTCATAAGCTTTTCTCTTGTGAGACATAATGTTTAAGATGGGCAGCGATAACGTGGAACCTCGTGCAGTCCTCAGCTTGTCTGTCTGTATATCTTGTCTCTGAAAGTACCCGACTTGAAACTTTGCAGATACGTTACGTGTAACAAGCCAAACACAGCCAAGTTATTAAGAGACCCAAAAACAAGGGCTTGAAAAATTATTTAACAGAATTAGGTCGTATGATTGTTAAATAAAAGAGAGACGCCCAGAAATATATGATATTTGGGATTCAAACCGATTCATCTTTGCACCGTGTGTCCGAATAATTGCATTTTTCATGTCTCCCTCTATTTTTTTTTTTTTTTTTTTAACAAATCAACGGAAAAAAAAAAATCATAATTATTCTCCGTCACAAAACAAATAGTTTTGAATTTTTTCGTGCATTAAATATTTTGTTGTGAGATCAAATATCTTTAAAAAATATCATCTTGGGAACGGATTATACTCAGTATTTCAGATTGGTTTCATAGAGTTTGGACAAATGCATTTAACAGTGATTGTTTCAATATCTTTATAGTAATTGGTTTAAGAGTTATAGCTCGAACCAATTTTAAAAAAGCACCATCTTGATAGAGCTGGGCCAAGTCTGCTGTTACAAACTTACACACCCTTTGTGCCCGCTGATAGCACATACTTAGCTGATTTCTGTGTTTAATTAGATGTTAATTTTCTGCATAACTGTGTCGTAAGATTTTCCATCGATAAAAATTCTTAGAAAATAGCTTAATTCCTTTCCTTTTGTTTATTTTTAATTTCTCCTATTTTACTTTTTTTTATGTTTAAATCAATTTAGTTTAATTTTCCCCGAGTTTTAAAATTGAATTTTATTTAGTTGAAAATATAATTTTGGTTTTTCCCTCTTTCCTATATCTTATTTTTCTTCTGTTTTAATTTGTATTTTAATTTATAAAACCTTTTTATTTTATTTTAAAGTTTTTTTTTTTTCAATTATTATTAGAACTCATGTTGCAAATGGAAATATTTAAATATCTAATTGATTGTTGATTACTTGGTTTTCCAGACACAGAGGTTTTGGTGGCTGGTTCTAACAGTATTTGTATTTATACTTGACTATAATATCATTTCGACTGTTTTAATACTTCATTGTATTAGATTTTATATTTTTTTTTTTTCTTCTTTATTAGCCATTTTATATATTTTTTATAATCATTAGCTTTCATTTGCATGGTAGCTTAATTGATTTTTTAAAAAAAATTGTGTTTAGCACTAAAGGTGGACCAAGAAGTCATGGAAATCTGAGGAGTGCGCTAGTGTCGTTGTTTTGGTGTCATGTATAGTCAGTTTTTAATAAAATAGACCACTGTCAAAAAAACACAGTGTTGTTCTTTTGTTATTGATAATTTTATTTTTGATAACATATATTTTTTGCAACAGGCAACCCTGTACCTGATAAGTAGAGTTCGGATTTTGCATATTTGCATATTATTTTTTTTATTGCCCCAAGTGATTTTTCTTTTACGAATTATGATGTTTAGAATGCACTAGGCCACTTTAAATTCAAATTTAAAATTGCATATTTCGGGCATTATTGCATATTTCCGGCATAAGTGCATATTATTGCATAAATATTCTACTTTTTGAGAGAAATTTCCACTAAAGTCCATATTTTATATGATGTTTCTAGTCAAACATATATTATCTAGGTACCAAAACCTTTTGAGGAGTAGAAGTCATTCACTGTGTAACGATGCACGTACCCCCTCCCCTGTCTTAAGCTTCTGCCAGGACAGGGGGTTTACCAGTCACTACTGGTTGATACCCTAAGCAGGCTTGTTATCTTGCTTTTCGACTTAATCCCGGACATAGCTACTGCAGACGATTTATAGAGTGCTTCCCTTATTATTGGATTAAAATAACTTCGTTAACCAAAAGAATGCACAACACGTGCATTAGAGTATTACATTAATAGTCCAGTCAAATAAGGATTTTTCGTCGGGATAATTCAAAGTGAACTGAACTTTTGCGTACACCTTTATTAAGTGTTTTCAAACAACATCCAAAAAGTACCCTTGATTTGACCTTGAGCTTCACGAGATATAAGGCTCAGATGAGGCCAAAATTGAGTTTTTCACTTATATCTCCTTTCCTATTGACTTTAGGTGTTGGATAGTCCTTTATAAAATTAAAGGGGAGGAAATTTTGAACAAAAAAGTATTC
>KZ652279.1:138762-154953 GCA_001010745.2 Gerris buenoi
ACCCATTCACTGCGGATGAATCCACTGTGGATTCATGCCGGTCTAAGGCCGGTGACGGATGAATCCACAGTGGATCCAAGCCCCCTCCTTTTAGCCCTCAGTAGCTCTATTCTCCGTGTCTTGAGAAAACCATCTTGCAAGGCTCCGTCACCCGCAGACGTTTGCATCCACAGGGGATCTATTTTTTTTTATTTTTTTTTAAATTAACTTTTAAAGATTCTATACAGTCACTAAGGTAGGTTCATGAATTAGATTACGCAATCAATGGGTTAAAGTGGACAGTAAAAATATTGAAATGATAGAAAATAGAAAGTTGTTAATGAGAGAGGAGTTAATAGACTTAAGGTAGAAGTTGTAGTGTAGTTATAAGCTGGTTAGAGAGTAGGGGGTTTTATGTGTCGTCAGAGTAATCTCCCACCATTCTACCGCTACCCCCAACCTACCGAAACGAGGTATCCTCTATACACCATCCTCGACTTACCTTTATACTGTTATCAAATCTTTATCTGGTTTGAACAGGTTTGTGACTAATTATCATGTGGTCGGTTAAGTTTGTCGGCGGGACTTAGTTTGGCTATAGGTATTTATCTGGTTTGAACAGGTTTGTGACTAATTATCATGTGGTCGGTTAAGTTTGTCGGCGGGACTTAGTTTGGCTATAGGTATTTATCTGGTTTGAACAGGTTTGTGACTAATTATCATGTGGTCGGTTAAGTTTGTCGGCGGGACTTAGTTTGGCTATAGGTATTTATCTGGTTTGAACAGGTTTGTGACTAATTATCATGTGGTCGGTTAAGTTTGTCGGCGGGACTTAGTTTGGCTATAGGTATTTGAAAAAAACAAAAAAAACTTGATGACCCGCCCGTTATAATGGGCAATGTGATTTTCATGATCCTAAGTACTAAGTAAGTTAGTAGACCGAATATCAAGTTAACGTTAGTTTGTTACTTGATAGAGGTCACACTTTGATATGGAGTAATATGAATAACTACCTATCTACAGTCTGCACTAAAGTACACTTAGTGCGTTGACAGCGCGGGAAATTGAGTGACACACAGATTGGCCAACCTCTCTGGGGGAAAAAATAAAGCCACTAGNTATATAGGTAGGTACTATGTAATTTGTTTATGCACGTGTGTTCACTTATACACCTACTGAAAATCACAAAAGAGCCTAAAGGTACTTAAAGAACGAACGTTAATTTGCACAATGTAAACAGGATCAGAAAAAACTGTAAACAGAAAAGTAACTCAATCAACTATGACTAGTCTTTGACACAGTAAAGCGTTGTGTGTTGACTAAAACTAAAATTAAAATTAAATGAGTAATTGGTTGAAAAATTATGTTTTATAGATAGTAGGGGTAAGTAGAGGGGTTTGGCTTTACTATGAATTTACAGACACCCTCGACAAAAAAAAAAAAATGCAGTGTTAAGAGCAAAGGCAAAAGGATTAATGAAATTAGATAGAAAAGAAGGCCCTGTGTAAAGTTCCTGGTAGGAAAGACCTCTGATTCCTGATTCGCCTTTTCTGATTTATACCTCGGACTAGCTCTGTCGTATTTTATTCGAAATTTTATTCTATTAGCTGTAGATGTTTGACCCGATACATTTAATTATGTAATATGTTTCATTTTAAATCAAATTATAATTATTGTTAACACTGGGAGACAGACAGAGAAAAATAGACTCCATACCGGGACTTGAACCACGGGCCTCTACATTTTCAGTGTAGCGCTCTACCAACTAAGCTACGCAGGAGAATGATTTTCCTCTGTCGTTACCGATTACTAGTCCCGAATCCAAGCCTTTAATATTTCTACAAATCTAGCATATCAATATTTATGACAATAGAACGAGACCGAGAATTAACGCTTATAATTATAAAGTACTCAATTAGTACCTGTACCTTGTACAATCGATAAGAAATTCAATTTTTAAGATTTTTGGTAGTATTCATTCTACGGAAAGTTTAAATTTTAATTTAATATCTTCTTAAATTTTGTAATATGTTTCTTGAGGTTGTTTCCTTAATCTTTCCGCGGACCACCTGGAACAGACCCGCGGACCACAGGTTGAGAATCACTGATCTAGACAATCTAGAGGGCCTCTCCTCTCCACTAGAGACATTCATCTTTGCCTAGTTGGCCCGACCTTTTGTCCGGGAAAATCTCAAGCTCTCATTTGCTATGCTAGTTTTTCCCACGCTGTCAACACACTAACTCTACTTTGGTGCAGACTGTAGTGACATAATAACATCAACTTGATTTTTGGTTCACTAACTAATTTTGTACTCAGGATCATGAAAATCACATTGTCCATCATAATGGGTGGGACATGGCCGCTCTCCACCGGTTTGTTATTTTCAAATGCCTATTTGCCAAGCTATGTCCCAGCAGATTTGACTTAGCCGACCACATATTCTTAAAAGGCACCTAAAGAATAACTTATTTACTCAAAATTCTAGCTTGATGTTAGTCGAACACTTTTTTGCACGCTATCTCCCAAACTATCAAGAAAACCCACATTCCTGTTGACTCGTGTCTCGATCGATATAACTGAGCATGTCAAACCAACCTGTACTTGATTTCGGCTGAGACCATAACTACTTGCGAACGATCCAATCATAAGTCGGAACAATTTGCAGGACAGTTGATAAGTCAGGTTTTATCCGTTGCCCATGCCTGCGATTATCTCAGGCAGTTCCCAGCCGTGTCGGAACAAACCTAATAGTATTCTGCGTTAAAAAAATGAATTTCTTGACGGAAACCATAATGGCAGAGAACAAATCCACCTTTATTTCAATTGTACACATTATTTACGATGTGAATAATTACGGCTCCCATTACCGAGCAATAACCAACTAGACAGGATACAATTTTCGAGTTTTTATTTCCCATCCTCTCGCTTTTAAACATTTCCAGCTTTAGAGGTAAATTATTATTTTAAGTGCAATGTTTTGTTTTTATTAAACACTTTTGTGTGTATTCCATTATGCCGGCAGATAAATGTAGTAAAGTATTGTAACCGGTTTGTTTTTTCAATGAAGAGATACCGATTGTATATTTAGAAGAAAGACTCGATTTTTCGTTTATAGCGAGTAGAAAATAACTCTCCTTCGATTGCTAAAATGAAACACATAAATAAACTTGTAAAATCTCAAGTCTGCGAAACGGGAGTTGCTACGATGTAAGATGATTGTTTAATGTGACGTTTTTTGTAGACTGAAGAGGTTCGTAGACTGTTAGAGAAGTCAAGCGGAGGCCTGGAGGTGGGCGACGGTTCCGAGTGGTCGGACGAGGAGGCGGCCTCGGAACCTCTACTTGCCGACCGAGAGTCGACCGGCTACACTACGGACGACCCTGCTCTAGAGAACATCTCCATGATACACGAGCAGGGACTTACAGATGCCGAGGGTAATGTACTTATATGTATTCCGTTAAGGCTAGTTAAAGAAGTTTTTACAGTGGCCAGCAGAAGCTGTGCAGCAACAGTATGTTTAACAAAACTATTGTTGAGTAGAGTAGTTGTTTCCTTGTGTTGTTTTAATTAGTTGATTTTTGGTCTAAAGGAAAAATTAAAACGCTCCCATTTGCGATATTTCGACCCCTCCTTGGCTCATTCTCAAACTAGAAACCAATTTATTAAATACATTAATTACATACAGGCATCAAAAATTTATTAAATTTAACACATATTAAGACATTAACCATTTATAAAAACATTATTTAAACTTAAACAATTTCCTACTAGTAGGAAAAATCAAAATTAAAATCGGAATTTTAGGACGTGTAAATATTTTAACATTATCTATTTGACGAGACGAACATTTTTTTGTAAATAACATTTTGTAGTAAAACCAACAGTGTCACCGCTATCAATTAATAATGATCTTTAAATCATACACATATTTATTACTATACGCTCGATCAATGATAGAGCCGTGCGATGCCTAGTATATTGTCTTCTTTGCATTACACTGGCAGATAAAAGGAGTTAAGTTTTGCTTCTCCTTCGTTATTAATGAAGTGATATTCATTATACTGGGTGGCACAAAAGTATGGAAATCGCGTCAGAAATGCATTTCTTTGGAAAAAGTTAAATACAAAAGTTTCAGCAATTTTTCCTTAGCTATTCAATGGTGACCTTGGATTTGACCTTAACCTTGGCCTTCAGGGTCATTTAAGGGTCAACTTTGTTATTTTAAATGGAAACCCCCAATTTGTATTGCATATTTGAAAAGAGCAGGAAATTTTACATAAAATATGCCCTTGACCATGTCCTTGACGATGACCTTTAAGGTTATTCAAAGGTCAAAATTGTTTTTCCNGACGAATTTCGTGATAACTTTACGCGGGATTTAACGGCGACGAATGGTACTTGTATGGTGTGGCAGTGGCTTAAAAGTTCGTTATCAGAAACACGCGCATCCGGTAAAGAAGTTCTCGGTTTAAGACAGTGCCGAAATGTACGCCGAAAAAACTCACGGATTGTAAGGGAAACTTAATAGTTTGAAGAGCTCTAAAAACACGTATTTTTGATATCACTTATCTCTTATCACTCTCTGATAAGAGAAGAATTGAATGAATGTTATTTTTATATTATGTTTGATNCAGGGTCATTTAAGGGTCAACTTTGTTATTTTAAATGGAAACCCCCAATTTGTATTGCATATTTGAAAAGAGCAGGAAATTTTACATAAAATATGCCCTTGACCATGTCCTTGACGATGACCTTTAAGGTTATTCAAAGGTCAAAATTGTTTTTCCAATGGGAAACTCTAATTTGTATTCCGGATTTCAAAATAACCAAATTATTCCTTTTAACAGTGACCTTGACCATGGCCTACACCACGTCCTTGAACAAGACCTTCAAGGTAATTTTAACCCTTCCCCCTCCCTTTTTCTTATTATTTTATGTGTTTAAGTACTTTTATTCATTTTTTTTTCTTCATGGTCTAATTTCAGGTCATGGTGAAGGATGTGGTTGATCTTCAAGAAAAAAAATTTAATAAAAGTACTTAAACAAATAAAATAATCAGAAAAAGGGTGGGGGGAGGGTTAAAATTACCTTGAAGGTCGTGTTCAAGGACGTGGTGTAGGCCATGGTCAAGGCCACTGTTTAAGGAAATAATTTGGTTATTTTGAAATCCGGAATACAAATTAGAGTTTCCCATTGGAAAAACAATTTTGACCTTGGAATGACCTTAAAGTTCATCCTCAAGGACATGGTCAAGGTCATATTTTACGTAAAATTTCCTGCTCTTTTCAAATCTGCAATANGCAAGGGAAACTTAATAGTTTGAAGAGCTCTAAAAACACGTATTTTTGATATCACTTATCTCTTATCACTCTCTGATAAGAGAAGAATTGAATGAATGTTATTTTTATATTATGTTTGATGTTTCCAAAGTACGGGTTGAAATGAAGGAATGTTTGTTATTCAGGTGCTATGAGTGATGTGAACTCAGTGCTGGATGGTCCATGTTTAGAGGAAGCAGACAACACGTCTCTGTCTTCCCGTGCGTCATCTCGTCTGCTAGACTCAGACGCTGTTCTCTCACTCGACTCTCTCTCAGCTCTCTACGACTCTGAGTACGACACGGGAGCCTACCAGGACGACTACAGGTATCTAGATAAACATCTTATACACTTTACACTACTTTTTACTTTCTCATATAAAGAGAAAGTAATTGGATGGCGCGAAAATTCGATTTTGATGGGAAAGGCGCCAAATTTGAAACAAAACAACAACAAGACTGGACAAGGTTGAGGTAGGTCATGGGAGGGGGTGAGGTAGGTCGGGGTCATGGCGATGTCAGGGGTGGGGGTTGAGGAAGGTCCAGGACACTGGCGCCAGACGCTGATGACGATGACGTACTGTCTGGCCCAAGTGCCCCAGTAGCTACTTACACATTTAATTGAAATTTGATACCCATGTTCCAACACAGCTATGAAGTGTTAAAGATCGCTAAATTTATTAAAGCGGACTTAAATGTTTAAAATAGAGAAAACAACGGTTTTACTAATTTTACTAAAACTTCATGCACATTTATGTAAAGTGCAATTGAAAAAGGCATTTAAAAGTTCTACCTGGCACAAGCAGAAGCTTTTTTTGTTGTGAAGTGATATATTTTATATTTTAAAAGGAGTTGGCTGGGACGTAAATGGGTTAGGGACGCACCCTACTGCAACCATCCTCTTAAACTATCAACTCATTGTCATTAACTTTTTTCTCAATATTTAATACATAATAATATTTATAGCAAAGATGCTCACTACAATGATTAAAAAAAAAAAAGAAAGTTTTTCCGTGGTAGGCTGTGAAATAGTAACTTTAGAGCCTAAAAAACAAAGCTGAAATCAATTTTTTTCCGTGGTAGGCTGTGAAATAGTAACTTTAGAGCCTAAAAAACAAAGCTAAAATCAATTTTTTTCATTACGTGGACTTAAAAAATCTTTTCATTACTCCTGGCAGTAAAGAAAAAANTTATAACTTACCGCCAATAGTAAATAAAGTCAAAAACAACAATTGAAGGGAGTAATAAATATCACAGATACAGTGATAACAGTTATCATCAGTGATAAGATAACTATTGAAAAAGATAATTATTGATTTTATTTTAAGAAATAAGCTCGAGATACAAATTAATTCCTCTAACTGAAAGTGAAATATTTAAACGACCTACGTATAAAGAGCAGATTAGCCCCCATTCTGATTTTTACCCCCATTACTAACTAGTATACAAATAGTTATAATCCAGTAATAAATTAAAATGCAGAATCAATGAAGATACCTTTGAAGAATTGTACAATTTCCTCAGAGTTACATTGGAAAGGAAGTCCACGCAATCGTACAGTGGCATCGTCCCTCGACTGTTCCATATTGTGACCGCACCGCTGCACCACCCACTCCATCTCGCTACGGTTTGCTTTGAACACTGAAACATCCACATATTGGATAAGTTTAACAAGCTTTTTTAGTCTTTAGCAATATTAATAATAATAATAATAATAAGTTTATTTGTTTTTAAAGTGTACAAACTTTATACAAATGGTTTACACCAATGGTGAATACAAAAGGTTTATACAAATGGTTTCCCTTACATCAGAATAATTAATTAAGAAAATTAAATCTTTGACTATTAAAATAAATAAATACACTTAATCCTCATCATCTCTGCTTTCAAAAAAAAAACAAAAAAAATTTATAAATTTTAAAATAAACAAAAACATAACATCCTAACATCCAAATTCCTTATATTAAAAGTATAAAATAAGTGCTTTTACTATTAGACAATTAACAGAAAATAAATGCTCATCATTTAAATTTACACTAAATACTTATCACATAAGAATTTGTTATNGGAAAAAATAGCATATGCTACACGACTGTGAAGTGTTTTTTCTTTACCTTGGCAATATTTCCTGTCTCGCTTCGCTCGACAGTAAATGTAATTGTCGCAGTAAAGAAAAAAACTCATTTCACAGCCTAGTAACATAACATACTATTTCTTTTAATTTTGCCCTTAATTTCCATAAGTAAAAATAGTCAGTTACTTTTAATTTTGCCTGTTTTCTAACTCCACCATGTATAAATAGTTTATCATGGTATACTCAGCAATGTAATTTTATAATTTATATTTAACAAAAAGCGTAAAGAATTTGGTTCCTAATTCTAATTAGTTCTAATTGGTTCCTAATTTGGTCCTGCAACATTGCATGTATTTTTTTAGGTTTCTGTACAAAGTACAAAAAGAAACCTTATTTAACGGCTCTGTCTGTCTGTCTGTCTGTTGGCTTGTTTCAATTCATAAACTACTATTGCTAGAAACATATTGGCACAGGGGTGCATCTCGGCATTTTAGACAACTGGACCCATTTTAGGGTTTTTACACTTAATATTTCCAAGATGGCGGCCCGCCCAATATGGCGGATGAGTAAAAATAAGTTTTTAGTTACCATAGCATGTTATACATCAATTTAAAGGTCTTGAAGTGTAGAAAAGGAATATACAACTATTACATTTAATAATTTTAACTTAATCGTACAGAAACCGGCGATTATCGCCTCACGTACTTACTTGAAGCACACCTTACTTGTTTAAAATATATATTTATTTGAGTAGTTTCAATGCGTCTGGACAATAAAAAGTATGTAAAGAAGTCTGTTCCCCATAATTGAGGAGAATAGTAAAGGTATATTAGAAGAAATAGGAAATAAATAAATTGTACCTCCCAGGAAACAAGCATTAGACAAAGAATTTAATTGGGGTGCCAAATACCCTCACTATCAGTGTTGGGGCTGCCCTTTGTGGAGGTGTAGGGCATTACATAAACCCTATGAATTAACAGAAAATAAGAATGTATTATAAAAGGGATACATTACCATTTCACTTTGATAAATAAGTGGGTGCAACAAACATCTAACCTAAAAAATATTTCTTGGTTTGAACATTTTGTTTAGATTATTTTTTTGCAAAGTTCGATTAATTATGATTACTTATGATTATTAAATTACTTAGGTGTTTTTGTTGTTTTGTTTTTTTTCTCCATGTGTTAAGATGTATGTTTGTATTTATTTTTTTCTATTTTTTTAATTAACAAGTATGAATGAATACATTAAGAATAATACAGCAGCTCGCTTAACAACATTTTGTAGAAGAGAGAATGTTTAATAATTAAGGGTGAATAAATATACCATTAGGAGTGAATGTCGAATGAATTAATGAATCTGCAAGAGTGTCGTCACAATGTAAAAGTCAGTTCAAACTGGTGGGGGAACACTCTATTAACAAACTGTTAAGCTATTTACAGGTTTAATTACATTGTTTTAAATTTTGTCATTGTTTTGTTTTAAATTTTTTTTAATTTAAATCAAATTATGATTATTATTAACTACTGGAAACATACAGAGAAAAATAGACTCCAGCACCGGGATTTGAACCACGGGCCTCTAAATTACCAGTCTAGCGCTCTACCAACTAAGCTTAGTTAATAATAATAATAATTTGATTTAAATTTAAATGTTCCGTTGTATGAATACTACCAAATACGTAAAAATGATTTTTTTTTTTATTATATTTCTAGGTACTACACTCGAGGAGGAGATAGGACGGATTTAACGAACCTAGCCAATATTAGAAGTATGTCCCAGAGCATTACTCGAAACTTTGGACAGCCACGAAGCGAAACTGACAGTGATGTCTGAGACCTAGCCAAACCACGCAATATTATCGCCTCAAAGCGACATTGTTTTAATTGCATCAACCTTCAAGCAGGGTGGACTGACATGTCATACAGACATTTTTAACTGCATTAACCCTTAAAAAGGTTGGAGCGACGTGTTATACTGAAGTTGTTTTAATTGCATCAACCTTCTAGCAGGTTAGGCTGACATGTCATACTGACATTTTAATTTCATCAACCTTCTAGCAGGTTAGGCTGACATGTCATACTGACATTTTAATTTCATCAACCTTCTAGCAGGTTAGGCTGACATGTCATACTGACATTTTAATTTCATCAACCTTCTAGCAGGTTAGGCTGACATGTCATACTGACATTTTAATTTCATCAACCTTCTAGCAGGTTAGGCTGACATGTCATACTGACATTTTAATTTCATCAACCTTCTAGCAGGTTAGGCTGACATGTCATACTGACATTTTAATTTCATCAACCTTCTAGCAGGTTAGGCTGACATGTCATACTGACATTTTAATTTCATCAACCTTCTAGCAGGTTAGGCTGACATGTCATACTGACATTTTAATTTCATCAACCTTCTAGCAGGTTAGGCTGACATGTCATACTGACATTTTAATTTCATCAACCTTCTAGCAGGTTAGGCTGACATGTCATACTGACATTTTAATTTCATCAACCTTCTAGCAGGTTAGGCTGACATGTCATACTGACATTTTAATTTCATCAACCTTCTAGCAGGTTAGGCTGACATGTCATACTGACATTTTAATTTCATCAACCTTCTAGCAGGTTAGGCTGACATGTCATACTGACATTTTAATTTCATCAACCCTCAAGCAGGTTGGGGCGACTTGTCATACTGACTTTTTTTTTTTTTTTTTTTTTTTTTTAATTTTGAGGCCCATCTGTGCCCGTCTGATGCCAAAGCTTTTTTTAAACAAAAGAGAAAAACTTTTTAAAAATTTTGTCATTGTTTTTTTAAAAAAATATGTTTATCATTGTTATGTATATAAAATTTTTTTTTTTCCTCACATATTATTTACAAGTTCAAATATATATTTATGTAGATAAATTATTTTATGTTCAGAGTGTAGTTAAGATGATTGTTAAACAGATAAAAAAGTTAAAATCTTTTTTAAAATTAACTAAATTTCGTTTTTTAAAGAAATAATTGTACTTAACCGATAGATTGGTATAGCAACAGATCCTGGACTTAGATAAAAAAACATATGTGTG
Source organism: Gerris buenoi (assembly GCA_001010745.2). Lineage (NCBI taxonomy): Eukaryota > Metazoa > Arthropoda > Insecta > Hemiptera > Gerridae > Gerris > Gerris buenoi. Next base: position 149,205 of record KZ652279.1, read on the forward strand.
GTGTCGTGGGACACACGGTAGGAACGAAGTTCCTTACATTTTTCATTAAATATAAATTATGAAATCACATAAAATGCTAAAGACGTATAAACTGTTAACTACGATTTATTTTCGATATTTATAAAACCAAGTGACATATAATTTGACATATAACAAAAATAAACAAAACAAATAACATGGTTCCATAATAACATTTTTCCCTGTCTTTTTTAAGCTTATGTTTACGCAAGCGTTGTGCGTGAACGCATGGATGGATAACGTTTTCCAACGTACTCAGCCTGGGCATTGGTAAAATGAGCATGTGAACCAAATTTCAACTAACTCGGTGATCTTTTACTCAAGTTATCGCCATCGGTAGATATTTCGTGACGGATTTCGGGTGACGGTAATTTCATGACGGTTATTTTGTGGCGGTGATTTTGGTCTTTTTTTTTCGGATTCACTCCCAGGCTCCGAACGTGCCATAAGGAACTTCGTTCCAAAAAAAAGCCGTTTGAAAAATTGAGTTGTTGGTAAACTAAAATAGTTACAGTTGACTATCGAACCAACTGATGTGGCTCGGAGAATCAAAATTTTGAATAATTAAATTATTAAATTCAACTAAGAAAAATAAGAAAAAAAGGAATGATGTTGATAAATTTATCAATTTCGTACAAAAAGCATCTTTGTTTATTTATCTATCGTAAATAATGAAAAAATATAATTATACAGCTGATAACGCTCTTTTTATGAATTAATTAAGGCCTTTTAATAAGGCCAAAAATGTGAACTTTTTTTATATATATTCATTAGATTATCATATTATAATTTCGGATTTAAATGCAGAAGGTGCTAGTGAGGAAAAATGTAAAATGCATACTTTGACCTACTCTTTTCTGGTCAAAGGGTCATCATTTTCTTAAATCATTTTCTCAATAAATCATCATTTATTGAATCATTTTCTTCTTAAATCATTTTTTAGGGGGTAATCATTTTCTCCCTAACGAGCACATTTTAACCACTTTATTAGACAAAGAAATTTTTCAAGTTTATGATTTTATCAGCATTTAAATCTTAAACGTGTATAAGTCGGTCTAATTTTAATATACGTCTGAGAGGCTTAGTGTTAAAAATAATGGACTATTAGACAGTGTTAGTAAGGCAGGGTTAAGGTGCCTTTTGATTCTTTCTTTTCCGTGAAGCCAGATAATTAAAGGTTGAGACAACTGATGCCTGGAGAGTGGACGCTCTACTGTATTCTCATAAGAATAAATGTTTGTAAGAATCAAATTAGATAATTTATACAAATTATATTTGCTATTAATATGTTTAAGGCCCCGAACAACTGGTACTTTATAATGTTAATTGTTTCCTTGGTGCTTAAAATGGTGTAAGCACGTGACTTGCCTGCCCGAGAGCTGCCACTTTAATCATTTATTAAGCTTATTTGTTATTTGGTAGTTATCAATCTGTACTTTGAATTTTATCTATTAAAAAAAAAAAATTAATTTGATACAGATTCACTTAGAAAAAAACTAAGTTTGTATAATTTGTAATTTTAAACATTAAACTAATTACATTTCTAGAGTTTTATTAATATAATTTCAATTGTGATATACGTTGTATCAAGTTAATTTTGATCATATTTAAATTTTTATGAACTACACTCTTTACAATTATAATTTTATAATTTTTTTTTTCCAACTTGTATGAAATTTGAAAGTTAACGTACATTGAACATTGTTGTTTAAATATATTATTATTGTTATTTTTTTTTTTTACATTATATAAATTNAGACTTCTTTTTTTTTATTTTTTTCAATTGTGTACAAATTGTATATTGTCTAAATAAAAATAATTGATTCTTAAATAAAAAAAAAAAAATTAATAATAGGTAATTTTGAAATTTAAAGAAATAAATAAAATTGTATTATTTAAATTAAAAATAAACAATTAAGAGTTTTTGAAAATATGTATGGATAATAAAATAAACAAAGTAAATAATTCCTGTGCTCCGTTTTTTTATTATGTTGTAGTGCATTTGTGTGAGTATATATTTATTGAGTGTGTGTTGGACATTACTCCTAATTTTGGTTTACACAAACTTTAAAAATTTTTTTAAAAAAAATTTCATAATTCCGTAAAATATAAAGAATTACCGATTTTAGTTAATATTGTAGAGTTTTTTGGTTTATTTTAAAGAAGAACATTTATTATGAGGACTTTGCTCTTGAGACTTCTCAATCATCAAAGATCTTGAAAATATCATAACTGAGGGAGAGTAAGTGAGCTCTTCATTTCTGAGACTTAGGATTTTAAAAGTCTGTATGCGTGGTTTGTCTAATGATAACTGATGTCAAAAATTGACTAATGAGAACTAAATTCAGCACAATCTTCTTATTGTTTTCAAGATTGTGGCCAACTAGCCAGATCGGTGCGCTTCGCGCACCTTATCCGTTTAGAAGTTGGCGCTGTGTGTAAATAATAATTAAAACAATATAATTAATATATCTTTATTGTTTTATAATTTCATATTTTAGTAAAAGTAGGCTATATTATTTTTTTATGCATTTTCAATTATTCTATTTTATACTTCCTTCAATTTTCAATTTTATTTACAATGAGTCTATGTACCAAATTTAATATCTTTAAATCCACTGGAAGCTAAGATAATAGTATCTGATTAAATCCAAGATGGCGGCCATATGTGAAAGTACCTTTAATTTTCTTCCTTAACTATCATAGGTCTGTGTACTAAATTTCAGATCTCTTGGTCCCCTAGAAGCTGAAATAATAGAGTTTTATTAAATTCAAGATGGCGGACATTATGTTGAAGTAAAAGTGTCTTTAATGTTCTTATTTCGGTACCATAAGTCTACGCACCAAATTTAAAATCTCTAGGTCCACTGGAAGCTGAGATAATAGAGAGTTATTAAATCCAAGATGGCGGATGTAATTCAATATGGTGGCCATATATTGAAATCAAAACTTTTCTACCCCCCTAAACCCGCACTTTTCTCATTATGGTACACTCTATCTATGTACCATATTTCAGAGTTCTATTTCAATGGGAAGTAGGAGAATTACTGAATAATAAATCCAAGATGGCGGCTATAATTCAATATGGCGGACATATATCGAAATCAAAACACCCGCACTTTTCTATTTATGGTAGACTCTATCTATGTATCTCTCTCTATGTCAATGGGAAGTAGGAGAATTAGTGATGAGTCAGTCACTGTCACTCTTAGTTTTATATATATAGTATAGATAAGGTTTTATATATATAGATAAGGCAAACTAAACATTAAGGGGGTAAGGGTAACTTAAAAATGATTCTTATTTTTTTATTTCAAACTATATATTATATCGAACATTTTTCGCTCAGGGTGCAATCACTTACTTTACTCCCTTGGTGCGTAAATAACTATTTCTCCCCTTTATAACATGCTGTAGTTACTAAAAACTTTGTTTTTTTTTTTTGTCTGCTGTATTAAAAATAATAAGATTAAAATTTTTTGAAAAATTATACAGTTGTCACAAGACGTCTGTGTGCCAAATTTATTTCAAATCCGTCAATGTTAGCACCAGATCATTAGACAAACACACAAACTTTTAAAAATTCTTTGAAATGAAGAACTTAATGAAGAATTTAATTATATTTTGAATTTATGATTTCTTGTTTCGAGCGATTTAGCGTCAACTAGCCAATTGTTGACATCCTAGTTCTCTTTCCTAATAATAATAATTGGAGCAATTGCAGCTTTATTGTCATGACGTTGTTGCTTGAATCCTTGAACAGAGTGTTAGTATTAGGATAGAGTAAACTAAAAGCCACTAGAGGTCGACCAAGAAGTCACGGAAATCTGAGGAGTGCGCTAGTGTCGTTTTGGTGTCATGTATAGTCAGTTTTTAATAAAATAGACCACTGTCAAAAAACACAGTGTTGTTCTTTTGTTACCAATCATTTTATTTTTGATAACTTCTATCGACTGTACTGACTTCGGCAATGTTCGGAAGTTCCGACTTTAAACGAAGCTACACTAGTTTTACAATAACTATTGTTTTTTGACAGCGCGGGAAAATAAGGAAAGAGCCAATGAGAGCGCTGGATTTCGAATTTTAGAAGGTCGGGCCAACTAGGCAAATCAAAATGTCTCTACTGGAGGGGCGCCGACCTAAAGGGTAACCGTTTTGAAGAGACTTTGTAACCTTCACTCAACCGCTTGAATTCACTTTTATATATTATTCACTTCTTATGTTATTTAAATATAATGCTAATGCACTAAATATGATACTGGTTTTTGAATTTTGTTTGTAACTACCCGTCATTTCAATTTGTTAAGTTATTCTGACAAAGTAAGACGTAAGAATCGGACTCGGACAGAGACAGAAAATTAATGAACTCAGTAATCGTTATCGTTTTCCATGTTATATAACAATAATAGAGTTTATTGTTTATTTACAAAAAAAAAAAAAATAACTACTACTTTCACACTGTACTCAAATATTGATAGATTAAAATGTAAACTTCGACTGAATTAACAAAGGTTCTTAAACTAAACATCCTTACAATTCAACATCTGTCAGGTAAATTAATTCTTCGTCTAAGTAGTTTTAAGCCTACACGTTTAATAAAGTTTCATTACCGACATTAAATTTCTTGATTCTATAAAGGAAATTAACTCTTGCATTAAATTTCAAAACATAATCGTAAAAAAGAAGTGAAAATCTAAGTGGCAAAATCAGGTAAAACGATCTCGATTTGTTGAAATAGTAAAATAACCTTCTTTTGTTGACAAACAAATTAAGCATTTTCCCTCTCGCCCACCAGGCGTGTGGGATTTTATTTCTTCCCTCACATAGGTTGGTCAATCTGAGTGTCAAAAACAATACTAATTGTAAAAATAGTGTAAGCTTTCAGTTTCTTCCGTGTTCATGACTTCTTGGTCGACCTCTAATAAGGTGTCAAATCTCGTTACATCTTCTAGTAATTAACACATTACAGCTAAGTATACCTCTAACTTCCTTACTTAAATGCATTTAACTAAGATATTTTTAATTTAAATTTAGAATAGTCTAATGGGTGCCTTTTTAGGGTTTGGTTGGTAAAACAAAAAAAAAAAAAATAAACCCTTATAGTTTTGTTCCTGTGTCTGTCTGTCACTCTGTACGGTTCCAATAACTTTTAAATTAAAACTCAAGAAATTTTGCAGTATTAAAGATCATTTTGACGTGCATACCGGAAAAATATAGCGAAATCAAATTATCAGCTGTTCAAATCCAAAATGGCGGATAATTCATGTTCCCGGGAATAAAATATTTTTTTTTAAATTCTGAGTGGGGTAGCAAATGAAAGGTATTGAAGATTAAATTACAAAAATAGTGCATTCTGTCAAAAAAACATCAAATTTTTGGCCCCCCCCCTTATACTAATTAAATTCATGATCACAACAACGAAAACCCTTTTTATGTGAAACTCTATTCACAACCAATTTATTTTGGTTGATTTTTCTCCCATGTAAATTTATGCTTTTTTTTATGGAACAATATCATATAGATGCCATAAAGGAACAGTTTGAGATATTCTAATAAAAGAAAATGTAATAATTACAATCATTTTCAAATTAAATTTGGTTTTAAGAGAGGTGGTTAATTGAAGACTAAAAGATCTGACTCCCTGATCAACAACTTCAATTCTAAATCTTTATCAGCAAACGCCTGACTTTTATTTACAACTTAGCACCCAAGTGGTTTTTAAAAAAAAAAA
>KZ652279.1:155486-178015 GCA_001010745.2 Gerris buenoi
TTTACTGTGTCATCGTTCTTGTCGCTGTGTATATAAATTTTTTCTCTTTTTTTTTTTTTTTTAGTTTATATTAATAATTAAACTATAAATACTAAATAGTGATAAGATATTCAAAGAAATTGTGTAGAAATTTGCATTTTGCTCTTGTATCGATAATATTTTTTTTTTAAAAATGGCTACCAGAAAAAAAAAATGGGGAAAAATTTAAATATTTTTAATCTTACTAAAAAGAGCTTTAAAATTATAAGTGGCGTGCCATGTTAGAATTTTTTTTTTTCAATACTCTTATTTTGGCCATGTTTGATTTCAAATGCCGGAAAAAAATTAATATTTTGTAATAATAGTTATATCTTTTTTTCCTCCTCTTCAAAACCTATAAAATTATTTATAACATGCCATGAATTTGCCGACTTGAAACTTTTTGATTAGTTGCCTGTCATATTGGCCACCTTCTTGAAAACATTAAGTGTGAAGTTACCAGTAGCTGTGCACTTGGCGCAAATGCTATCGCTTATTTTGCGAGATGATTATTGAAGTGAGCGTCTTACATTTAAAAAAATGAGCGTCTTGGTTGTCTGGGTATCGTTTACGTGTCCGATGATAACTTTAGTAAAATTTGACCGATTTTGTTGAAATTTGTTATACATGTTTCTTTTACTAATACTCCGGCCAAGTTTGTTAGACAGCGATGTCCGTCTAAGAGTTTGTGTGTAAACTTGGCCTTAAATGTCAAGACGAGAAAAGATTCTGTTATCACCTATTTGATGAGACAAACATTTTTTACCAATACAATTTTTTAAAAAAGCCAACAGCGAAACCGCTGTGAAGTGATAAAGATTGTTAAAACTATTAAAGTTAGACCTAAACGTTTGAAATTGGAACTATTTAACATAACGATTTTTATAAAATTTCATATTCATTGTCTAAAGTATAATTCAAACAGGTATGTTAAATTTCAACTTGATAGAAGCAGTAGTTGATTAGTTAAGGAGTGGCGTAGCTAGGACCTTGGGGGCCCCCCACGAAAATAAAATTGACGAGCAAAAAAAAAAAAAACACCTTGACAATCTTAGAAGAGTATAATATTTCAAGCTCAAATCTAACAAGAGTTTATTATCCTCGAATGGTGCCCCCTTTTTCATTGGTTTGGGGGACCCGCCCGCATTGCTCCATAGTTACGCCACTGTAGTTAAGTGATACATTTTATAATAGTTGAAATGAAGATGGCTGGAACATGTAGGAATAATAAGGTACCCTTCTCCCCCACTACACGACCGCTTTATTACAATTATGCTTTTTAACTATCAACTCACTATTTTCTTAATATTTATTGCATTTTGATGATCGCTGCAATGATAGAGCCACACGATGCCTAGTTATACAGTTGTGAAAATACTTGGTTTAGTAATTGTGAGCCACAGCTGTCCACCAAAATTAACTTTGTTATCAAAGCAAGCGTTTTTTATCCCAATGGTTCAAGTTGAAGAAAGGCAAGCTGTGCCAGAGGTTTCTCCCTGATATAGAGGGAACAGCCAGGTTTCATGCTGGTTCCATATCAGGTTCCGACTCTGATAACAGATTCACGATATGCCAGCTTGAGGAAAGCAGGTGAGGAACAGAAGCACTTGTAAACATCGAGTTGTCAAATGAAGATGTAGCGTTCTTCTTTATGATAATAGAGAGTGTTCATTGAGGGAACATTTCTAATATTTTAGAATGCAAGTGGATACATCTAACCATCTCTAACCAATATGGCTACCCTTAAACATTTTTCATCGGTATATTCATACAATATGTTTGCATCAGTTGAATCATTTTTGTATTAATAATTAATTATACTCTTTGACAATTAGTATTACCTTTTGACAGCGCGGGAAAATTGAAAAATCAGAGTTTGGAGAATTGAATTCTAGAAGGCCAATATAGGAAAATATAACTATTGCCAACTAGGCAAATATAAATTTCACTGGCTCCACCCGTCCACAGCCCTAGTAGCTTTATTTTCTCCTCGTATAGGTTGGCCAATCTGAGTGTCATAAGTTAATAATAATTATTAAATAAATAATAATATAAATTAACTTAATCTATTAGAAAGAATACAACGAGATTTGTAAGTTTACAGACCAAATAAATAAATTTAAAGTTTTTTTGTTTCCGGGGGGTTGATTCTGTAACTTTTTTTTAAACATTATATTGATGCATATGAAAGTGGGGTATTCATGAAATTGTTGATATTATAGGCCTGTTCCAACAACACTTCAAACTAGTCCGACTTGTTTGAACTTCCGTTGTTGGAACAAACCTATTATCATAATGGACCTGTAAACTGAAGCCAGCAGTTTCTGTGGCCGAGTACTGAACTATGCTACGATTCACACTGAGAGGCTGCTCTGTGACACAACAAATTTTGATATATATATATATANTTTTCAATGTTGACAAATACATACATGCTGTAAAATATCACGTTAGCTATAGAAAGTACTGAAAAGGACTCTTGAGAAAATTCCTGAGAAAGACTGATTTAGCGATCTTTTTTGCAAGGTGTGTGCATAGTGCATAGTTATGGAATGAGAAGGGTGAGGTGAAGCACTATTCGTGGTTTTAGAGTAGATGTAGAGCAAGCGGCTATGGTAGGGGTAGACCCACTACTATCTACTTTCTTTATCTCTCCGACATTCCGATATACACCTTTCACTTCTCCCTTACCACTCTAATCACCCTCACTCTTTCTACACGTAGTAAGTATCCCCCTTCAAGTGCCCTCTTTTCTCCCCCTTTTACTCCTGTCGCGTTCTTTCACACAGGTTTTGTATTGCACTCTCACTGAACTCGTTTGTTTACAAAACTTTTTTAATATTATAGATAGATGTAGAAAAAAGACATATCACATTATCGATATATCAGTCCGTTTTACCAAATTAATTATTGAGTGAAACATGCATACTGCCTCAGTGCATTACCATGCCTCGCCGGGTTGATCTGAAGCAAGAAAATGATATTAAAAGTTTTTTCAAACTATCTACAATCGTCGGATTGTATCCATTTGACGACAAATTTAAAATAAGCATGAAACATTCTCTTCGTGGGATGTTCGTAATAACCGCAGTACTTGCGGGATACGGGTTTGAAATTTGGAAGTTCGGCGGTCAAAAAATAGCTTGGTTCGGGCTGAGATTTTTCTACTGGTTGATTTATTTCATTATGTTTAATTTGTGCGTAGTATGTATTTATAAATCGTTTTCTTACGGTAATTTTGTTTCTCGACTGTTACAAAATTTGAACGAAGCCGACGTCTATTTTTCTTACGACAGAAGAAGTATAAGAGTTTGGTATAAATCACTGGTTTGTAAATTTACTTTGCTCGGCGTGATATTTGTGACTTTTAGAGTTTCGTTAACGTCGAATCCGTTTGTCGACTACGTCCCGGGAATTATTTTTCAATTGTTAACTCTGGTTATTTCTGTCGTCGTCGAAACTCAATTTCTTTGCAACCAGTTTCATAAAGCAGGTTTTATGCAACCAGTTTCATAAAGCAGGTTTCATGCAACCAGTTTCATAAAGCATGTTTCATGCAACCAGTTTCATAAAGCAAGTTTCATGCAACCAGTTTCATAAAGCAGGTTTCATGCAACCAGTTTCATAAAGCAGGTTTCTTGCAACAGGCATTATGCACCGTTGTCATGGATTTCATTAAATCTAGTTTCTTGCTACTGATAAAGCAAGAGTTTTATGCAACCAGTTTCATAAAGCAGGTTTCATGCAACCAGTTTCATAAAGCAGGTTTCATGAAACCAGTTTCATAAAGGAGGTTTCATGCAACTAGTTTCATAAATGAGGTTTCATGCAACCAGTTTCATAAAGCAGGTTGCATGCAACCAGTTTCATAAAGCAAGTTTCATGCAACCAGTTTCATAAAGCAGGTTTCATGCAACCAGTTTGATAAAGCAGGTTTCTTGCAACAGGCATTATGCACCGTTGTCATGGATTTCATTAAATCTAGTTTCTTGCTACCGATAAAGCAAGAGTTTTATGCAACCAGTTTTAAGGATATCATAAAACCCAGTGTGGTTGCATGAAACAACCACGTGTTCTCGGTGTGTACTTTGACTTAAAAATAAATTATTTTGTTCAATTCGGAAACGTCGGTAGAGGTTTAAAAATTAAAAAAACCTAAAAAGAATTGTTTTTGATAAAGTTGCCACTAGCTCTTTAGTAACTTATATTCTTGTACATAACTGTATATGAGGAAAATAAATAAATAAAGCTCATTTGTAATTGCCTTGTTAATATAGTTTATATATATTTTTTAAATGAATACGAAACATAAGTAAACTAATGTATAAATTAAATTTTTAAAAGAATTGAAATATCGGTAAACCAATTATAGTAATCAAATTATTAATTTTTTTTTCAATTTTGTTTGTAAAAACTATTTAAAAGTTTTCTTTTGTTTATTTTATTTCATTTTTTATGTTACAAACCAAAATCTTATTTAAAAAAAAAAAAGAATAATAGAAGTAGACTTTTTAATTATTTATCGGATGAAGTAAATAAATGTTTAATACAAATAAATAAAAATAGGAATAAAATCAAATACTTAAAAGCAATTTTCTTACCTTTGTTTTATGTAGACTGTGCAATGTTTATTCCGACTACAATAAATTTAATATTAAAAAAAGGTTATAAAATGATTTTTTTTTTTTTTAAATATAAATAAAAAGAAAGCTTTGTTTATAATATGTTGTGTTTGTGTGTCCCCCCCCCCCCACTGTCGAAGTTTAGTGTGCCTCAGTAGCTTTAGTCCCCCCCCCCCCCTTTACAACAATATCTAGATTATTCTTCAAGAGGCGAGACATGATACACTCTGGTGAATACATAAGTAAAAGGGGTGAAGTGCGCATTACATGTATACGTATGTCTGAAATTGATCTATATCTTGGATCAGCACATTAAGAAAATTATCTATATAAACTAGGGTGCTCCGCCCCCTACTCGCTTTGCTCGGCAACCCCCGAAAAGCGGCCAACCGCTGTCATGTGGAGGCACTCTAAAGTGAAGCATTAAAATTGATCTCATGTTTCTTTTCAATGTTGACAAATACATACATGTTGTAAAATATCACGTTAGCTATAGAAAGTACTGAAAAGGACTCTTGAGAAAATTCCTGAGAAAGACTGATTTAGCGATCTTTTTTGCAAGGTGTGTGCATAGTGCATAGTTATGGAATGAGAAGGGTGAGGTGAAGCACTATTCGTGGTTTTAGAGTAGATGTAGAGCAAGCGGCTATGGTAGGGGTAGACCCACTACTATCTACTTTCTTTATCTCTCCGACATTCCGATATACACCTTTCACTTCTCCCTTACCACTCTAATCACCCTCACTCTTTCTACACGTAGTAAGTATCCCCCTTCAAGTGCCCTCTTTTCTCCCCCTTTTACTCCTGTCGCGTTCTTTCACACAGGTTTTGTATTGCACTCTCACTGAACTCGTTTGTTTACAAAACTTTTTTAATATTATAGATAGATGTAGAAAAAAGACATATCACATTATCGATATATCAGTCCGTTTTACCAAATTAATTATTGAGTGAAACATGCATACTGCCTCAGTGCATTACCATGCCTCGCCGGGTTGATCTGAAGCAAGAAAATGATATTAAAAGTTTTTTCAAACTATCTACAATCGTCGGATTGTATCCATTTGACGACAAATTTAAAATAAGCATGAAACATTCTCTTCGTGGGATGTTCGTAATAACCGCAGTACTTGCGGGATACGGGTTTGAAATTTGGAAGTTCGGCGGTCAAAAAATAGCTTGGTTCGGGCTGAGATTTTTCTACTGGTTGATTTATTTCATTATGTTTAATTTGTGCGTAGTATGTATTTATAAATCGTTTTCTTACGGTAATTTTGTTTCTCGACTGTTACAAAATTTGAACGAAGCCGACGTCTATTTTTCTTACGACAGAAGAAGTATAAGAGTTTGGTATAAATCACTGGTTTGTAAATTTACTTTGCTCGGCGTGATATTTGTGACTTTTAGAGTTTCGTTAACGTCGAATCCGTTTGTCGACTACGTCCCGGGAATTATTTTTCAATTGTTAACTCTGGTTATTTCTGTCGTCGTCGAAACTCAATTTCTTATTATCATCGCGAGTATTTATCGAAGGATCGATCTCTGTCAAAGGTTTATAAACAAAACACTCGACTTGTTTAGAAAACTGGACAATTTAATGCGAGTTTATAACAATCTGTTAGAAGACGCAGACAAAACGAGTAAAATGTTTTCCCCTCAATTATTACTTCTAGTGTGTTGGATATTTGCGGAGATCATCCACGTGGTTTACACCACTATAAGTAGCACGTCTAATTATGAAGATATGTACAGGTTTTACTTGTCACAAACGATCTACACTACTTGGATTTTTTTAAGATGTTTTCAACTTTATTTAATAATCCGTCGATGCAACCTACTTGCACAAAAGGTCTAAATATATCATTTCTTTTATAAGAATCTAAAAAAATCACAGGGAAGTACTTGTGTCCAAGTACTTTTTAGGGCATTGTAGATGATTATAAGCATACCAGTTGAATAATAATGATTTATCTTCGATCTCAAGGGTCCCTGGTTCGATCCCCCTGGGGATCACAATGTTTTTTTTTTTTTTTTTTTAGGAAATTTTCATTGCTATATTTTGACTTATAAAACAAATAAAGAATGTGAAACATTTAAAAAAAGCGCGTATATATATGGGTGATTCTCAAACTATGGGCAATTTTGCTCTAGTTTTAAGAGAGAAAATTTGGATGTACGTCCTTTGAGACACGGTCATCACCGAAAGACCTAGAACTTGATTTTAATTCTATCCACGCAAGCTTACGATCTTTTATAACAGAATATAAAATTTGTAATTACAGTAATAAAAATTTAATTACTGTCATTTTATTAACAGTTACGGTAATTACACATTTTTTAGTACGGTAATTACATTTGATCATTAAATATTAAATTAGAGCCAAATAAATAACACTACACAAATATCCAAGTTATTTGCTTAAACAGCAATATAAGGGCTAAAAAATAAGCCTGGTTTTATAAATATAGTATTTTATAATAACGATTAAAATTAAAATACGGTAATTACACGAATAAAGGTACGCACATGTTTGACAACTTTAACTCAAAAAAAAAAAAATGAGGATAGACTAAGGCTTTAGCCGCCATTTTTTCGCGCCTTTTCTTGTCAATGTTGCCAGCTTCTCAAACTACTAACCATAAGAAATTTCCCTCGCACTTGAGCAAAGTGAGGGCTCACTTTATTTTTCATTACGGTAATTACCAAAAAACATTGGACAATTTTTAAAGTCCTGTACGCCAACCGTACATCAGTAAAATATTTATAAAAACTTATTTTATTTAAGATTAAACTGTCACCTGTGAATAAACATTAAAAATCTTAAGAAATATGTTTTACATTTAGCATGAGACAACTATTTTGGATAAAATCCTATTTTGGGACAAATATGGTAATTACATACCGTAAAATCTCGCGTATAATATGCACTTTTTTTACCTCTTTTTTCCTTCCAAAATCGGGGTGCGTATTATACACGAGTGAAAAAAAAAATACTTCGTTTACAACTTAAATTTTACCTCAATAATTGAAAAAAAGCTATACATACAATAGTATATTTTACACATATTAAAAAGGTTTAACGTAAGTATAATTTTTTTAACAAAAACTGATTTTATGTATCATCGCATTTATTTTGGTTACCTACTTATTTTTATTCTCTCTTTTTTAGACAGAAAGACTTGTTATCATCAAAGTTATGTTATTTCTGTGATTGATGAAAGTAAGTGATAAAAGTAGATAAAAGATAATATTTATTTTTATCTCAAACACCGGCACCGCCGTGTTGTTTACAAACGACTGAATTCAAAGGCGGCCCTTCTACGAATTGTTAATGTCTTTTTATTGTTTATACTATACATACCTTGTATTGATACAAATTTAGATTAATACCTATCCATAATTTTATTTATGGACTGTGTTAACTATAAAAAATTATTATTGTCTCACGTTTCCGGATAGTTGTGTAATTTTAGTTAAAAAGATTTTCTTTAATAAAAATATAAAGCTATACATGTTTGAAATTACTTGTACAATGTGCAAAATATTTAATTTATTTTAACTAAGTGCGTATTATACACGAATGTTTAGTGATTATTTCTAAAATTTGATGGAAAAATCGGGTGCGTATTATACGCGAATATTTAATTTTTCCCAAATTTTAGCTCAAAATTGTGCCTGCGTATTATACACGAGATTTTACGGTAATTGCATTATGTTTGAATTTCCAATTATCCATATTTCAATAAATATGACTTCATAATATTTTTTTCTTTCTGAGATTTGTTAATTATAGTCATTTTAAGCTAAAACAGAGAAAATCTGGGCAGATAGGAAACATACTGGTGAAATTATTGCCCGGAAATTAGGAAACACACTGGGACACAATTATTGCCCCTAGTTTGAGAATCACCCATATATATATTTGTATCCTACACTTCAGCAGCTTTCATTTCGATACCCTACTCAAAATTTAAAAAAAAAAAAAAAAAATTTGGGCACAATTTACATTTTCACACACAAAATTGGTAATTTTAGGTTTCTGTACAAAGTACAAAAAGAAACCTTATATAACGGCTCTGTCTGTCCGTTGGCGTCGTCTGTCCATTGGCTTGTTCAAGAATTAGGAATGCCCGCCCGAAATTTTCATCGCCTCACAATAAGGTATTATGAATTATTTTGACATTTTAGGACCAGCCATTGTGTTTTTTTTTTTTTTTTTGGCGGGGGGAGGGGCATTTTATTTGGGTAAATTATGCCTCTAAAAACGCAATATTAACTGTAAAAAACACAGTAATCATAAAAAGTCATATAAATTTGTAACCTAATATTCAGCAGCTTTCATACACTTGAAAATTTTTTTAAAAAAATCTAAATTCTTTAGTTTACCACATCTTTGCGAATGCGCGTATTTAATTTGTTAACTTCTGTATATTTTTCTTGTGGTTGGGCCTAAAAGTTGCACCAGCGTTTCAAATTTCAGCTCTTTAGCTTAAACGGTTCGGGCCCTATTAACCAAAGAGCGACGGACAGACAGACACATTATTCATGGCATAAGGGTTTTGAGAAGTATCTACAAAACCGTAAACAGTGATGTCAAGCGAGTCTCTTCCAAAGAGTTATTTAGAGATCCACTACTCGAGTTCATCTTTAACTCACATGCTATCTCCGGATTCATTTCCGGAGGGTTGGTAACCCTTATGAAGATATGTTTACAGGCAAGCAGAAGGATCCCTTAAAGGAATAAACAAAGACAATTGTTTATTTAAAGTAACTTTCTTATTTCAACTGGCTTTCAGCCACTAGTGCAAATGAATTAGAATGAAATTAGTGAGATACGGTTTTTTAATAAAAACAACATAGTTTAACCAACTTTGTTTGGTAAAATTTATTTATGTCATCAGGGTTATGTTCTGTAGGTACCGTAACTACACTAGGCTATACTGCACTTACGATCTTAACATAGTCAACTTTAAAATGGATTTAAGAGAAAATAGAAAAGGACTCTACGTGAGTAGTATCTCTATATTAGGGTAGATCACAGGGGAGAGCGGGGTTGGTTGGGACAGTGGGATGAATTGGACACTGCTGTTTTTGGTTGAAAAGAAGGTAAGATTAGCAACCCTGGTGGACCAGTCAGTAGCCCTTCAGTTGCTGTTCAATCCCTTAAGTGGTTTGATGTGTTGATGATTACCATTAATTTATATAAAAAAAATAAATAAATTCGATTTGGAGGCAACCTGATGTAAAATTTGAGACCCACGTCGGAAGCTTTCCAGCCCGTCTGCAATATTCTTCGGAGTCTCTACTATTTTTACCTGGTAATGGATTTATTTATGATTACAAATTACTTTGGTTGCTTACTAAGGAACAATGGGTTCCAATGTAGTTAATGCTGTTTTAAAAAAATGGCGTCGAGGGATGAGTTGGACAGTTAGTACCATTCATCCCCCACTGTCCCACTCATCCCCCATATCACACACACATCAGACCTATTTCTTCTTTTGGTTGCCTACTTTCTTACTTATTTAGTACTCCTTCTATTTAAGTACTCAAATGAATTGTTTTCATGATTTCAGTTGCAAAATCAGGAGTTTTTTGGTGTGTCCAAAGTACCCACCCCTGTGTCCAATGTATCCCACCCATTGGGATACATCGGACAAAGTGAAGGTTTTGGGAAAACATAAAAAAATAATATGATAATGTTTTTTTAAGTCGCTATAAGTCTGGAATATGTTAGTTAGGATCTCTATGTATGATAATAATACAAAAGCGAAAAAGTTCATGGAAAACTGTAGCTCTCACGACCTCTTAAAAAAAAGTGTGCCAACAAACCCCGCTCTCCCCTACCCATTTCAAACTTGACTAAGTTAAGATTATAATTCTAGTATAGTCCAGTATCTCCAGTTCCAAACCCGCATCATGTAAATTAAGTTTTCAAAACTAATCGGTTATACTTTTTTTTAAACCGTACTGCCTAATTTCATTCTAAGGTAGTGTAAGACTAGCAAGAGCCCTAACAGTATCTCTGGCAATCGGGGTCGCAATAAGTTTCCAACAACAACGGCTTTAGACTTCGATTATATAAAAGATAAGTGTGATATTCCTTTGTCCCAAAGTACATTGGACTAAGCATCCCTTTGTCTTAATAGTTATTTAGTCAAAGTCATTTATATTCTAAAAAAACACAAGGGAGTAACCGTCTAAAGAAGTACCAAAAACCAACCTGTGTTCTCATCTGAGACTCGATCCGTAGTTAACTGTCCACAAGGAATCTCTCTCTCCTGACAACCAGTCCCCACTCTCGGAAACCGATTGCAAGGCACAAGTTCAGCACATTTATGCTGAACCACTCGAGTTAGTAAAGTGCCGAATAGTTGATCCCACGATTCCAGCGTCTTACAGTAGGGTGATGGAAAAATTTTTAACCTATCTTTTGAGAGCTTATAAGAAATCCGTCGTTTTTTGTAGCAGTCAATATAATCATCGGTTTTGAAGAACTCACACTGAAATAATCTCTAAAGACTCGATCAATTCCTCATCCTATAACCACAACTAATTCACGGAAATCTAACTCGTGGTATTCTTCAGCTTTGACTTCGTGGGTCCTTGATATAAGTAGATAAATATAATATCAGTAATTATCATGTTTAGATTAAATATAAAAGTTTGAATTACGTACTACATAGCATGGTTGTTTTTTTGTTTTTTTAAAGTCAAATTAACATTTAAATTCTGAATATTTCCTAGTACGATAAGGATAATTTAAAGAATTTATCGATGAATATTTATTCCAGGTCAAGGAATTCCATAATACACTGTATCAGTTGATTTTAGACCATCCATCTGATCTATCTAAAAATGTAATTTTAATTATTAATTTGATTATAGTTTTAATTATTTAATATTAACTACAGGTATAATATGGTCCACAAATCCATGAAAAATTTATTCTTCCTTCCTAAATCAGAAAAATTAAAATTAATTTCTGTTATGTGTTGTGGTACCTATTATTATCCTCTTAAGGGCCAACAGACGCCTTTAAGCCAGTGTGATGATGTCTTGTCTGTATTTTTTTTTTTTTTTTTTTTTTTTCTTTCAAAGTAGTTTTTCTTATCAAACTTTGGTCCCAAAAAAACACCCCCCCCCCCCCCCTATCAAAGTCCCCCTTTAACATTTTAAGGTGAGAAGAAACTGAATTTAAGTTCCGAATTTAGGATTTTTGAAAAGTGTTCCTCCTACATTTTATCTAAAAAAAAAAAAAAAGGTAAAGATCAACTAAGAATACATTTTGACTTGTTTTTTTCCAACACTTTAAATTAAAAACAAGGGGAGACAGACAGAGAAAAATAGACTTCAGCGCCGAGGCGCGAACCACAGACCTCCCCATCATTTCCAGTGCGGGAGCTCTAACCGATTAAGCTACACTGAAGAATAATTTCCTCTGTAGATAACGATACCTAGTCCCGAATTAAGCTTTCAAATTTTTCTACAAGTCTTAGAAGTCGACAAACGTATCCCCATCATTTCCCGCACTGGAAGAGATCCGTGGTTCGAGTCCTGGCGCTGAAGTCTATTTTTCTCTGTACGTCTCCCTTTGTAAATAGTAATTATAATTTGATTTAAATTAAAATTCAAACGTTTTGTAGAATGAATACTACCGAAAACTTTAAAATATCGATTGTCTACATTCGAGGAACTCCAAATTGAGGATTATTACAGCAAGTTAGTAAGTTACAAAATGAAGAGGTAGCTGAAGCTCACTGGACCGGTTTCGGCTATACGGCATCATCGGCAGAGGAATATATTTCTCCTAGAGTTGAAATGAACTCGTACAGTCTACACGATGTAGACTGTATAAGTTCATTTGAACGAACTACGAGGTTCAAGTAAAAAATAAGGTTGGGAACCTTACTTTTTACTTGACCTACGTACGTTTCGACTCTAGCACTTTACGAGTCTTTCTATGAAGGTTCTAAAAATGTTGGCCGTACCCAAGACCCGGTGCTGTTTTGTTAGTGTTAATAAAATATTTCTGACTTATCCTGTCTTTCAGGGTATACCGTTTATTTGATTTATTGGGTTTGTTCTAACCACACTTCAAACTTGTTCGAAACTGTCCGACACATGTGCATCGGACAAAAATTGAATTCCTTGTTGCTTTTGCACATGCGTCGGAAAGTTTCAAACTAGTTTGAAGTGTGGTTGGAACAAACCTATAATATAACCTTTTTATAGCTAACTACTGTATATTTATTAATGTGTTGTACACCTTTATGAATAATTATTTGTTGTATAACGGACTTTCATAACATTCGTTATTAGTTCCGTTACTGCCAGGTTCTATTATATATACTCGCCTGAGTATATATAATACAGTCCACTGACCAAGGCTATCATTTTGACAACTTATTACATATACAGGGTGATGCGCTGTATGTGAAAAAATGAAGTAGGTTGTTCTACGCCTCAGGGGCTACAAAAAACACTATATAAACTATGAGTAAAATCAACCGTTTTCCCAAAAGGTCCAATATTATGATTTTTTTAAGATCGCATGCCATTGCTCATAAAAACACTAATTATTCCAAAAGTATAAAAGCTAGAACAAAATGTTTGGTTTCAATGTAATGCTGACAAATTTTCCTATAAAGCCTCAAGTACACGGGGTGAGTTTACAAGCTACAAGCCGGCGAGTAAGAAGCCAGCGAGTCGGCGAGTGCGCTAGTTGTCGTCCCACAACGAAATGCCCACTCGCTCAGTAGCCAACTAGCAAAAAAAAAAAAAAAAAAAAATTTTATTTTTTCTTTCGGTTTTTATTTTTTTTTTAGTGAAAAAAACTTTCTTCTATATATAACCTTGTATATTTAATAACCTTGCTGCTTGTGTTAACAAGCAAGCTCGCTCAAAAGCTGGCGGTAAAGTCGCCGGCGGATTAACTTTTTCCAGAGCTTTTTTAGTAGCAGCAAATGGAGCGAGTGCATCGAGTACACTGGGCTAGTTTACGAGCTGCTTGTATAAAAGCCGGCTTGTAGCTTGTAAACTCGCCCCGTGTACTTGAGGCTTAAGTGAAGTGCATTTTTCATTTTAAATGTATACAAATGTCATTTTTAAGAAAAACTAAAAAAAAAAAATTTTCTTTGTGGTTCCATAACTTAGAATAGAACCGAGCTTAAACTGTTCGCACTTCAGGAAAAACTTCCTTATTTACTAAGGTTTCAATCAATATTAATATTAATACCTATTCATAGGGCGGAATTTTCAGTAAACTTGGCTGAATGTAAAAAAGAAACGTGTTTATTAATGCAATTCTTAACTTAAACAAGTGAGTAAATAATTAAAAACAAGCAAGGCTGGTTTAGTATACCTGTATGTCAACAAAAACCACAATAAACATGTTTCTTTTTTTACTTTCAGCGAAGCTTACTAAAAATTCCACCTTATGAATAGGTAATGATAAATATTAATCGAAAATTTAGTAAATAAGGAAGTTTTTCCTGAAGTTTAATCTCGGTTCCATCCAAAGTTATGGAACCACAAAGAAAAAATATTTGTTTATTTTTTCTTAAAAATAAAATTTGTATACATTTTTTGTCATGTAATTTGAGAGAATGAAAATTACTCATTTCTTATAAAAAATTTTGTCAGCTTTACAACGAAACTAAATATTTCTAAATATTTTGGAGGAATTAGTGTTTTTATGAGCAAAGGCATGCGATCTTAAATTTAATTTTTCGGGAAAACGGTTAAGATTTGACCCATGGTTTATATAGTGTTTTTTTTATAGCCCCTGAGGTGTAGAATAACTCACTTCATTTTTTCACATATAACGCCAATCACCCTGTCTATTTAAACTATTTGTTAAAAAATAAATGATTATTAATTAATTTATACCCTGTCATACCTACTAGGGTAAAAAATAGCCGTTTTTAAGAAATGTATGTTAATCTATTAATAGTCGATATATATTTCATTATTACTCTCTTTTACAGGGAAGAATTCGAGCTCATTTGTTAGCAAAAAGAGAAGTGAAATTTACTGCATGTGGGTTCTTTCCTCTTGACTACTCTCTGATACATTCGGTAAGCATCAAACTCTGATACATTCGGTAAGCATCAAACTCTGATACATTCGGTAAGCATCAAACTCTGATACATTCGGTAAGCATCAAACTCTGATACATTCGGTAAGCATCAAACTCTGATACATTCGGTAAGCATCAAACTCTGATACATTCGGTAAGCATCAAACTCTGATACATTCGGTAAGCATCAAACTCTGATACATTCGGTAAGCATCAAACTCTGATACATTCGGTAAGCATCAAACTCTGATACATTCGGTAAGCATCAAACTCTGATACATTCGGTAAGCATCAAACTCTGATACATTCGGTAAGCATCAAACTCTGATACATTCGGTAAGCATCAAACTCTGATACATTCGGTAAGCATCAAACTTCAAAATAAGTTTACCTCAATACAAATCATGCATCCGGTATTTCACTTTTATACTCGTCTCAAATTAGAATCGAAGAAAACTCTGCTTTTGCTACAATGCAGAATTCAAAAGTTTTTTTGCAGTTTCAAGTTTGAGTCACTTTATAGCTCAACTTTTGCTTGATTTACAGTTAAACAGTACATTTGTTTGATAAATACACTTGAGAGATTATACGTGTATGATTTTATCCCTTATATGATTGATTTTTATCCCTTTGTCAAAATAATAAATTATAGTGAGTACCGTCCACTTCTCTAGCCCCTTCCTGAAACAGCACCGTATTGCTTTAGTATATTATTGAACATTATTTTATATTATTAATTAAACTTAAAGTATAATAAAAAGACAATCTAGTTGAAGAGAACAAAAAGAATATGTTTATTCATGGTGACAAAATTATAAATTAATTAAAGGTAACACTGTAATAAGTCATACATAAATATCTAAATAAAGATTGACAAATCAATATATTACAATTGCTTTACTCACCTACACGATCAGCAGCGTGAAACATGTCTAGGGAGTCCAATCCCGGACGAAGTTTTTGATCTCGGAATTTCGGGACTGCAAAAACGAATCCCGGGATTGACCAAATTCCAACTAGACTGATAAAAAGCCTAAAAGCATGTAGTTATGGTTATGACGTAGTATTATTTATTTATTTATTATTATAACAAAATAAGCTATGATCCATGTTTATTTAGCATTTCTTTTGTTTTTAAAAAAAATTTGATAAACATTAATCACACAAAAAGAGCAAAATAATTTTACGTCAATGTGATCAGGTATAGGCAGGTAGTAGGTACGTAAATTATGAAACAAGCTCCTAAGTGTTTTTTTTTAGACGATAAATTGTATATTTAAACTGCTGCATTTGTACAAATAATTGCAATTTAATTAAAAAAAAAATCTTAAATAAAATAATGAATTATGAATATACTAAGAAAAAGATGTACCTAATAAAAACAACTAATCATCTCGTAATACGTTTTAGCAACAAACAAAACTCTGCATAATTGAAATGTTCATAAAAATATGGTGTTTAGGTTTTAAAATTGTTTGAATTTATAAAACTTAATAATCGTAAAAATTAATTTATAAACTTAATACCCTGCTTCAGTCCACATGTCACAGTCAACAAATCACAGAACTCTGTCTACTCTTACTACGCTACTAAGTGCATTCCACTACCCGACTAATATTATTGTTTATTATAAGTCATTTGTTTGGTTATTTATTTAGAAAATCTATTATTCTCTTGATTATACTGAACTCGTATCCACCTTGTACCAGTCAAAATACCTTAAAACGAAAAATTTTCAAATTCCGAAATCCCGGGACTATTACTTATCAATCCCGGGATTACCACAGGGGTAAATCGGCTCAGGATCCTGGGATTGGATTCCCTAAAGATGTCTCACTTTGTTTGGGCGTTTCAAACATATCAAGTCCTACGAGGGGTGAACGCTTCCTCATTTCTCTATTAGACCCCATGCATCCCAGGCTTACATAACTAAATTTTATTTAATTTGTTTCCATACAGATGTCAGGAGCTGTCGCAACCAACATAGTTATACTGATGCAGCTCGGAGAGGCTGATGAATCTGTTTTAAAAATTGATGAATGTATAAGCCCATCACCGATTACTTTCTTAGCTGGTAATTTATCATCTTGCAACTAATAGTAGTACAACAGTTGATTACCACTGATCTAAGATATAATCGGTTACTTTGTTTAAAAGTTATCATTAGATAAACGACACATTTAAAATCCCTAGCTTCAAATAAAGAACTCAATACGTAAGTTTAAAAATTAATTGTTTAAAAATCAATTATTATTGTTGAAAAATTAATTGTTTAAAAATCAATTATTATTGTTTAAAAATCAATTATTATTGTTTAAAAATCAATTATTAATGTTTAAAAATTAATTGTTAAATCAGAGTGTCATGGCGGGGAATCGAACCCCATGTCGTTACACTCATGATTCAGTGACGGCCGAGCAGACGTGGTTTTATCCACACGGCTACGCTACCTATCGCTGCTATTACTAAGATATTTCCTTATGTACCCTGATCATGTGCCTTCTCAAATTAGACTTGTAGCTGAATTTATAGTCACAATAATAGCACTGAAAAGCCTTTATTTTCTCATGTACCGAGGCAATATGATCATTCAGATTATTCCTGCTGATGGATTTATAGTCGCAATGAGGGCACTGAAAACCTTTTATATTCTTATGTACAAAATCAATATGAGTTTTCAGATTACTCTTCCAGCTAGTTTTGAAGTGACAATGAGGGCACTGAAATGCGTTTTTCTTATGTATAGAGTCAATGTGAGTGTTTACAGTAGTCTTCGAGTTGCACTTATAGTTGCAATGAGGGCACTGAAAAGCCTTCAGTTTTTGATGCACTATTTCAATATGGGATTTCAAATTACTCTTAAAACTGGCTTTATAGTCACAATGAGGGCACTGTAAAGACTTCGGTTTCTTATGTACCCCATCAATATGAAGTTTCAATTTACTCTTTACACTGGTTTTATGGTCACAATGAGGGCACTGAAAAGACTTCAGTTTCTTATGTACCACATCAACATGCATTTTCAAATAACACTTTGCATTGGTTTTATAGTCACAATGAGGGCATTGAAAAGACTTTAGTTTCTTATGAACCGAATTAATATGCATATTCAAATTACCCTTTGCATTGGTTTTATAGTCACAATGGGGGCACTGAAAAGGCTTTAGTTTCTTATGAACTGCATCAATATGTATTTTCAAATTACCCTTTGCATCGGCTTTGTAGTCACAATCAGGGCACTGAAAAGACTTTTTCTTATGTTTAGAGTGAATGTGAATTCTTAAATAACTCTTCCTGTTGCATTTATAGCTGCAATGAAAGCATCGAAAGAACTTCTTATGTATCCTGTCAATATGTATTTTCAACTGATACTTCCTGCCTGTTTTATGGTCACAATGAGGGCACTGAAAAGGCTTCAGTTTCTTATGCACTGTGTCAATATGTATTTTCAAATTACACCTTGCATTGGTTTTAAAGTCACAATGAGGGCATTGAAATCTAGGAAGACTATCCTTCCTGTTGGTTTTGTTATCACAGTGGGAAAATTGAAATGTAATTTTTGTCTTATTTGTCGAGTCAATGTGAGTTTTCACACTTATATTTCTTGAACCTAAAAAAAAAAAAATGAAAAAGATAAAATTAATTTTGGAAATAAAGACAATACAAATCATACAAGGGGCAGGCCCGGACTTTAAGTGAATGGCGCCCTGGGCTGCTCACAGCTTTGGCTGTGTGTTAGCTGGACTGATTTGTTATCATTCTTAAAAAATAAACCTTATTTTTAATACCTATATTTTATTTAAATGTTTGAAGTTTGGCGGTTTTTTGACAGATGTAAAGAAACTTTGACGTCATTAAAATTATGCTGAAAACCACTCAGGAGGTCTTAAAAACACCCAAAACGGATAATTCCGTTAAAATCTCGAAAACAATACTTTTCCTACTATAGATAAATAAATAAATAAATAAATAACCATTTATTGGAAAATCATCAACTTTTATACAATTACATGTTTTTTGTTTTTTCCTTTTTTCCAAATCAGCTAAAAGCTGTGGCTGCCTTTGGAGGCTTTTGAGTTCATGCACTATGATTTTATAATTTTAATTTAAATTTTGATAATTTAATAGTTTTAATTTAATTTTATTAATTTAATAATTAAATAATTTAATTTTAACAATTTAATAAATTAATTTTAATACTTTAATTTTAATAATTTAATTTTAACAATTTAATTTTATTAATTTAATTTTTAATAATTTTACTATTTTAATCACTTTTTTATATATTTACATATTATACATAACTACACACACACACTTATACACACTATGATAATAAAATTATGAACATATTATAATTGGTTAATTTACAAATATGTATTGTTTAAAGGTAAACATCACAATAAACTTGAGTGAGTCTTCTCCATTCTATTCTATCTAAAGCTATTCTTTTCCAGCAACTTGGTATTTCACTACACTTGTTCATTTCTTCGTCCCACTGTTTCCTTGGTCTTCCTTTTCTTCTCTTATACTGCCAGGGTGTCCATTCTAGAATTCTCTTAGACCATCTCTCATCTTGGGTTCTAATTATGTGCCCAGCCCATTTCCATTTTTTTGTCATTGCTGCTGTTGCAACATCTTCCATTTTTGTTTGGCTTCTAATCCATTCATTGGTTTTTCTTTCTCTTCTTCTAATTTTCATCATGCTCCTTTCCATTCTTCTTTCAGTCACTCTGAGATTATTTATATCTGATTTCTTCATATTCCACGTCTCACAGCCGTATAATATCACAGGTTTTACAACACTGTTCCATAGCTTAACTTTCTGCTTCATTTCTATATCCGATCTGAATATCGCTCTATATTTGTTATACGCTCGCCATCCTAGTCCTATTCTTCTTTTAATTTCTTTACTTGAAGACCCATCTTTAGTAATTAGCTGGCCTAAGTCACTTAAAGATTTAGAGCAGTTAATTACTGGTTTCTATCAGCCATTTGCCTTGTTCTAAAATCCCTCCGATCCCCTCACAAGTTCTTTTTATTTAAACTAATTTTATAAAGTCAAACTACCTATCTTTAATTTTGTCAAAAATATCGGTATACAATCTTGAGGAATCAAATTAAAGGTGAAAATATTTATAAAATAATGTAAATACACTATTTATATTTATTTAAATACAATTGACGAATTATTTTTTAAAGGCGAGGAGCAAATTAACGAAAGAATATGCGCTGTTTAATATCTGAAATTTAAATAAAACACAGAATTAATAACAATACTATTACTAAGTGCATCAATAATATCACAAAATAAATAATAATATCAGGTAAAAAAATAAAAGTTATATCTCTTTACTGCAAAGTGTTTACCATTCACCAAATCATTCCTTGTTTTTAAATGTTATTTGTTAGTTAATTTTATATAAAAAATATATTGGTATATGAATTTTGTTGACTTTTTTAAAGTTACGAACACACAATGGTGGGGTAATTAAATAAAAAATTAGTTAGTAGATAGTGTGTTCCTTGTGGTCAGGGGTTCCATCCCCTCAAGTATGAAGGCGCACCCCCCCCCCCCAAAAAAAACAACCCCCCCCTTAATGTTGTAGTACTTAAGGCGTAGTTTAATAAAAAAAAAATTAAAAAATTGGGAAAAATGCCCGTTTTGGGAATGCGATATATAAGTAAATTACACATAGCTCTAACCTCTATAAGCATTTATATTTAAACGGTTTTTTTTTAAAGCATTGTTTCGTTTTGAAACAAAGTTAGTAAGTATAGGCCTCCCAAATCTCAACAAAAACAACACGCGGCGGCTAACGGATCACTCACTGCGTACGTTAGCGCAAATATAGAAAGTTTTTTCAGGCTAATAATGCTCAGTAAGAGCTTTTATACTAAGACTAAGACTAGACTAAAACGATATTAACTTTCATACGGTGAGAATGTAAAATGGTCTGAATTAAAAATCCCGTCAAGTACTTTCAAGCAAGTTACTAAAAGGGTTTCTTCGGTCATATAAGAATTCATAAATGGAATATATATATACTAGCCGTTAGGCCCGCGGTAACGGGCAGAATAATAAATATGGTTGAGAAAAAGAGCTGAGAGATAATTAGTTATAATTAAAATAGATATTTACTGTTTAAATAGCAATTTTATGCAGTCATAATTAAAACATTTAAATAGGAAGTTTTGTGCTCCGATATCCGTTACATAGGTATGGCGCAAATGGTTTAGTATCTTGCTTACTCCCAGTAGCCCCGGGTTCGATCCCAGCTTATGGCACATCAATTTTTAACGTTATAAATAATTTAGAGGTGAGTCGTTGTTGTCGTTGTTGGGACACTACTCGATTATATAAAAAATAAAATATGTATAAAACGTTGGACTTTTGGGAAGCAAGGTGTGCATGGCATGATATTACCCTTTAATATCTTATTATGCATTTTTGTTGTTCTTTTAGGGGTAATGGCCGCCAGATCCAAAATTTTAAAATGATACCCAATTTCAAATTTTAAAAAATATAAATTTTGGATCCCAATAGTTACGGCCACCTACAATTTCTAAAGTTTGAATTTTTTTATATATCAACTCCTGGAAATATAATTGGACCACAGATTAGTATATTTATTTATTTTTCCCTGATTTATAGGTTTTTTTCTCATTTTTTCAAATCCCCCCCAATTTTTTTTCAATGGCGCAACTTGCTCCATCCAACCCCCCTGTGGACAGCCCTGCTTGTGGTTTTCAACTGTTTAATTGTTGGCTCTATTAAAGAAATTAAAAGCTCCACTTTTGCTCCACTTGGAGCATTCTCAAGCTGATGGACTAGACCTAGACTCTAGACTCTAGACCTAGACTCTAGACCTAGACTTCAATTTGATAAGTTTATGAACTGCCATCAAGAAGCATTTAAATTATTTTAGAGAATATTAAGATTCTATCCCTTCCACTTATTTATACAGGGTGATTGGCGATATTTGTACAAAAATAAATAGAGTGATTCTAAACATCACTGGCTACAAAAACGTCATATAAATCATAGGTCTATTCTCTGCCGTTTTCCCACAAAGTCAATTTTTGTGATTTTTTTAAGATCGCATACCTTTGCTCAAAAAATACTTATTGCTCCAAAAGTATAAAAGATAGAACAAAATTTTTGGATTCGTTGTAAAGCTGACAAAATTCCTTTCAAGAAAAGTATAATATTAATTTCCATACCCTCAAATTACATTAAAAAAAAATTATACAACTAATAATTTTTAATAAAAAATTAAAAAATATATTTTTTCGTGGTTTCATAACTTTGTAGAGAACCTAGCTTAAACTCGGCGGGCTTCAGGAAAAACTTCTTTATTTACTAACGTTTCGATCAATATTAATATTATTACCCATTCAATGGGCGGAATTTTTCGTAAACTTGGCTGAAAGTAAAAAAGATACATGTTTATTATTGCTATTGTTGACTTACAGGTGAGTAAATAATTAAAAACATATTACAAGAATCAAGATTGGTTTAGTATTCTCCTACATGTCAAAAATATCAACAATAAACATGTATCTTTTTTACTTTTAGCGAAGTTTACTAAAAATTCCGCTTAATGAATGGGTAATAATATTAATATTGATGGAAACGTTAGTAAATAAGGAAGTTTTTTCCTGAAGTCCGCCGAGTTTAAGCTAGGTTCTCTACAAAGTTATGGCAGTGCCGGATCTAGGTTTTTTCTCAGGGGGGGGCAAAAGCACATATTGCCGCCCCTGCCACATAGGGGTGGATCCAACAATAGAATTTGGGGGGGGGGGG
>KZ652279.1:178481-192703 GCA_001010745.2 Gerris buenoi
AGTGACACACAGATTGGCCAACCTCTCTGGGGGAAAAAATAAAACCACTAGGTCTGTGAGTAGGGGTGGGGCAGCGTTTATCCAGATGGCCTCTTCCCTCCACTAGAAACATTTATCTTTGCCTAGTTGGCCCGACCTTTTGTTCCGGGAAAATCTCAAGCTCTCATTGGCTCGTCCCCCCATTTGCTATTTCTTCCCGCGCTGTCAACGCACTAAGTATAGTTGTTCGACTACTGTAGAGCCATGATGTGGGGGAGAAGGGTTTTTCTACTATTCCTTAACTCACCTACTCGTTCGACCATTAAATTGCAAATATATCACTTCTCTACACAAAAACTTCTGCATGTATCAAGTTGAAATTTTACACGCCTCTTTCAATTACGCTTTACCAGTGTGACCAGTGGTTCCCAAACTGTGGTACGTGGGATCGTGTCCAGTGGTATGTGTTGCATAAATGCGGCTGTTAGAAGTGTATTCATTCCTAAAATACCTCAAAACCACGTATAGGAACAGACGGTCCCACATTGAGGATGTTTTGCTTTAAAACTCAGCCCCATCTTGCCAGAATTGTTAGTTTGAGCCAATTATTACAAGCACAACAATCATCAATCCATCGAATAATGCATGTTTTGTTGTTTTTTATACAATTTTTATTAATATTTTTTTAATTTATTTTTTCTGTTGTAATATTAAGAGCATAATAGAAAGTGCATCCAACAAAAATAATAAATAAATACACTTAAACAATATTTTTATTTGAAGGTAAAATATGAAAAACATATTGTACGTAATAATAATAATTATATTACATTATAAATTAATAGTATGATAATAATAACACAAAAAGAAAATTTTTGTAAGAACGAAATATAAAAGTCAAATCATCACTGGCAGAGTATTTAAGGAGATTTAAAAAAAAAAAAAAAAAATATGAGGATAAAGGTACAACTATTGATCTTACATTGAAATATTCACACTTAAAATTCTTTTAAAAAAAGTAATATTGTTAAAATACATTAAAATTTAAATTTTGAAATAGAAATAAAAATCTTTAAGTAATTTAAAGATGATCAAAATACAATTATTAGCATACTCTAAGAAGAAGTTTCCTCTGCATCCTATATACTAATTCTCCCCTGGTGACCAAAATATTGATAACTTTTCTAATAGCAACCTCAGGGTACTTCTGTTTTAGAAAATCGGACACAATAGTGTGCTCCGACACCTGAACACCAACAGCCAAGCGACGTTTTAACTGTTTCTCTATTCTAGCGTAATCCTCATAACTTCCCTTTTGCCGCCCCCCGGGCGTGCCGCCTGGGGCGCTTGCCCCCCCTAGCCCCCCCCCTAGATCCGGCACTGAGTTATGGAACCACAAAAAAAATTATTCTTTAATTTTTTATTAAAAATTATTATTTGTATCATTTTTTGTTATGTAATTTGAAGGTATGGAAATTAATATTATACTTTTCTTGTAAGGAATTTTGTCAGCTTTACAACGAAACCAAAACTTTTGTTCTATCTTTTATATTCTTAGAACAATAAGTGTTTTTTTGAGCAAAGGTATGCGATCTTAAAAAAATCACAAAAATTGACCTTGTGGGAAAACGGTTGGGAATAGACCCATGGTTTATATGACGTTTTTTTGTAGCCAATGATGTTTAGAATCTCCCTATTTATTTTTTTACAAATATCGTCAATCACCCTGTATACTACCTTCTCTTTGATAAGATAATTTGCAAATATCCCAAATTTACCCCCCTCCTAATAGCCCAGTAAATACAGGCCAAAAACAGGCTGTTTCCGCAACTAATTAGGGGAAAGCTGGATTTTTCCCTGATGATAGACCATGATAAGAGCATAAGAGGTACATTTTCTCAAAAGTCCCCACTCCTCCCCCTTGTGCTTCCCCTCCTACCCCTCCCTAAAGTCAGGGCCGGATCTAGACATTTTTTAAGTGGATGCGCCCCCCCCCCCCCCCGACCATAATGATAATAAATTCGAAGGAGATTAACCAACACAATTTTTGAGTTTACAAATAGGAATGTTGATAAGTTCTTTTAAAAGCAACTTCACATAATGACAATCAAGTTGGACGGGGGCTCCCCGCGGGAAATGTTATAATTTAAACCCCTCTTGAACTGCATTTTAGACAGTTTGAGGGCAAAATCTCAAATTTAAAGTCATTTTTAACCTTTTTAATTCCATTTTCAATGGCATATTTGAAGGGGGGTCCTGGGGTCCTCCCCCGGAAAATTTTGAAAATATGACCTCTCAAAACAGCGTTTTTACGCTCGTCTGAGGTGAAATTTAATTCTAATACTTTGTCATAAATAAAGTAAACTTATGGTGTTGATCAACAGCTGATGCATTTCATGATATATTTTACTCTCTTCTATAAAAAGTTATGTAAATGCATTTCATAATTTTTTTCCTCTCACTTACCTACAAAGAACCTTTGTAAGAAAGGTTTTGAAGAAGTTTTTTTTGGCCCACCCTGTATCTAGATTAGTTTTAAATAAATAATTGAATGACCACATTTAAAATTTTTATTCTCCACACTTTTACCATTTGAACTTAACCACTACAATTCGTAGTGCAGTGGTTAACCACTACAATTCGTAGTGCAGTGGTTAACCACTACAATTCGTAGTGCAGTGGTTAACCACTACAATTCGTAGTGCAGTGGTTAACCACTACAATTCGTAGTGCAGTGGTTAACCACTACAATTCGTAGTGCAGTGGTTAACCACTACACTCATAGTTATTGCCACTGCAGTTGTAGTGGTTAAATTTAAATGGTAAAAGAGTGGAAGTTAGAATTAATTTCTCGGAACGTTCTCATTTAGGCCTGATGAGGTCCAGGTTAGTTAGACCGAAATATTGTGGCAGATAATAACTCAAATTTATATATATATATATTGGAATACAAACCGTAGCGAATGTCGCATGGTTGGCTTTAGTATCTATAAAAGCGGCACCAATGGTCGGGGGTTTGAGCGTCCTTGCCAGCATAATCCTGAGGGATCTCTTCATGTGTCCAGGCCAGTTGTACCAGTTAACAAAGTACAGCTCCTCCCTCACCTTCTCTCCCTGTCGTACATACCACAATCAATCAATACTTGATTACAAAGGTGCCCCAACATCAGGATGACCAAATCGTCAACTGGAAAAACAAACGGGACAATCCGAGGGTCCGGGAACATTTTTTTCCACGTAAAATAAAACCCTATCATTGTAATCCTGTCCTGTGTTGTTTTCCCTACGTCCTATCTCCTTCCTAGCTATTTCTTTTCCTACGTCCTATCTCTTTCCTAGCAGCCCAAAATATTGCTGCCTTGCCGAACCATCTGCCCCTGCTGCTTTTGGTGTCTGTTGTCTGTAGTTTTGAAGTGTTTTGGTAATCTAAGACGATGTGGCCTGCGTGCATTATTCCAGTCCCACATAGAGGACAACTACTCGTTTCCTTTATGCCTAATATATATTGATGTATGTGTGTATTTACAATTTAAAAAAACCATAAAATTCTCACTGCGTCAGTAATTTGTTGGCCCACGAGGCAAACGATAGCTCCGCCCAATGTGTTGACCACTGTAATGACACCAATAGCAACCTTGTTCGAGAAGTCTTCAGAGTCCTGATAAACAAAGCCAGCATATAACTTGATTATATTATAGTCTATTTGTTGTTAGTTATATATGTATTATAGGTTGGTGCTATTGCCTTTCATAAGGGACCATATTACAGATTAAGATAATAGGCACCAGGTGTTGAAAATTATACAATGGAATAAAAACCTTGCTGTATATAGAAGTAAGATTACCCTTAAGGGTTTTCCTTTGGGATTTCTCTACCAAACCCTGCCACAAACACGGGAAGATTTCCTTAGGGATCCTCTACCAAACCCTGCCACAAACACGGGAAGATTTCCTTAGGGATTTCCTCTATCAAGCCCTCGTCCAAACACGGGAAGATTTCACTAGGGATTTCCTGTATCAAGCCCTCGCCCAAACACGGGAGGATTTCCTTAGGGATTCCCTGTATCAAGCCCTCGCCCAAACACGGGAGGATTTCTTTAGGGATTCCCTCTATCAAGCCCTGCCACAAACACGGGAAGATTTCCTTAGGGATTTCCTCTATCAAGCCCTCGCCCAAACACGGGAGGATTTCCTTAGGGATTCCCTGTATCAAGCCCTCGCCCAAACACGGGAGGATTTCTTTAGGGATTCCCTCTATCAAGCTCTCGCCCAAACACGGAAGGATTTCCTTGGATATGTCCTAAAAATTTCCCCTTCCTAACCTTCGCCTAAACCAGCTGGATATATCCCTTTCCTATATTAAATAAAACTTGTATCAACCCTTTTACGCATAAATTCAGCTATACCTATTCTTTCCCACATCAAATAATGTGGGTAGGGTACAAACAAATAAGTACTTAACCTGATTAATGTCCATGAATCCTGTCATAAATTAATAAGTATTGAACAGTTTATAATTTGTGTGACCTTAAGATATGTTTACTAATGTTTAACTTGTATTTTACAAAGATTTTACATACATATGTTTTTTTTTTTTTTTGCTTATGAAGTTTGTTGATTTCAATTCGCATTAAAGATATGAACAAAAACTTTTTTGGCCAACTAAACTAACCAAAACTCTCTGCCTTGGATTGGACCATAGCTAATATTTATTGGCGTAGAAAGGCTTGTTCGAGATGCCTAGTATAGAAGAAACTCACGCTGAAAATGAAACCAAGAGCAAATCCGACAATAAACGCCCCCAATCCCAGGATGACCGTGAGAGGCACTCCAATCAATGTCTGCATGGAATCCACGCTCCTGTAACAGAGTCAAATCACAGTTTTCCATGTCACAATCACATCACAATCCCACTGGTCAAAGTCACATCACAGTCCTACATGTCACAGTCATATAACAATTCTGCGTGCCACAGTCACATTACAGCCCTGCATATCACAGTCTTTCATATCCCAGACACAGCTCAGTCCTACATATCATAGTCACAGTTAAATCACAGTCACATCACAATTCTGTGGTGGAGGCAGTGGCGGCGTTAAGGCATTGGGGGTCAGACCCCGGGCATCCAGATGCTCGGGGTCTGCGGGGCCCCCACTGGGTGGAGGGCTGATATAGGCTGTTGGCCGGATGACCTGTCCCTCGAGGGGTTCTTATTACAACCTGGGGATTACTCCGGGCGCACCTCGTAGCCGATTTGCTGGTTCCGATCAAGTCCTGGCCTTGCAGATTTGGCCGTGCTTCTTGCTCTGCACGACACTTAGGGTCTAGGGGGTGACTTGGACTTTAAATTCCGACGAAGTATCGAACCACTTTCCTAACTCCTCACTGAACTGTAACGTCCTGCCTCACCAAAGCACAGAGGCCTCTAGAGGAGAGTCTCTCGATCAGTTCGACCCTTGAACCACACAACAGTGACATTCTTTATAGGTTGAACCTGGTCCTTCTTTGGATCAAGAGTCAACCTACAGATAACTTCCCTAAGCTGACTTTATGTCTTTCCTTATCTCTTATCAAAAATTAATAACGTAACGATACAACAAAGCCATTAATGAAACACTTAAATAACTAACAAATAATTAACTATTCCGAGTTGAGTTTATATCCACTAATTAACTATTCCGAGTGGATATAAACTCCACTCGTAACATCCTTATCTTAACCCTTAGTTGTTCACTAAGAAATATTTATATATTTTTTTCTTTATATCCAATTTCATCATTTAAGATGGCGGCAATTTATATGCAAAATGTGACGATTCGTAGATTGCATCTAGACATAATTGCATAGCTATTAAATTTTTAATGTTTCTTGACGGTAATTTATAAACTTATCAAATTAAAAAAATAATGCATTACAAATAACACACTCTAACGAGACACTCGAATCCGGCTAGTTCGTAAGAATCGGCCACAGAAAAAGTGGTCTGTCGTTCGTTGTGGTGCAGGTCTACGATATGGAAACGGCACGCAGGACGCGACACCTTTGTGGAGGTTATGATGGATCACTAATTTTGGTTAGTTCTGTCACCGAGTCGTACCTAATGACGTATAACTTGAACGTTTGTCGCCGCGACAGACCTCTTTCTGTGTGGCCGATCCTTTAATAGTATTTTGATCTTGTTAGAAGATGGCTGCTTGACGTTCAGACTAGCTTCGAGAATTTTCTCTCCCCATCGCTCCTCTAGTGAATAAACTTTATCTTATTTTATCAATAATACTTATATACTTAAGAATTAAATCGTGATGATTGACGATCTGGTGCAAGCGTTCGGTTAAACAAGCGACGAATTCCGGATCTCTGTAGAGAGCAAACATCTTGTTGGCCGAGCGGGGGCAGACTTGGGTTCCCAGCTGCTTCTGGAACTCGTCGACCGTGTCCGAGTGAAAAGATTTCAGGGAATCGATGAGTACTTGGAACTCTTTCATGATACTCGTAGTTATAAACAAGAAGGCTGGAATCGCCGTGATGGCTTGAACACAAAAACAATTGATGGACAATAGTTGAAAGATAAAAGCGACGAGGAACCCCGATAAATGCTTTGTTTCAAAAGGTAACCACATCGGGAACGGCAACGAATATGTGTCCGACAATACGAAATAGCGGTAGGCCGGAACGGTGACCGTGTAAGCGGCCCAGGAACCCCAACACGAAGGGGCCCAATATTTTTTGAAGAACAACCATAACGTGTCGGGTGACGCTGAAACGTGATCGGCATCCTGCAACTCTATTAAGTTTTTTAGCAATTCAATAAGATGCAAACGGTTGAAAATATAATGAATGTGACATGTGGTCGCGAGGAGATGCATGACCGCCAGAAGGCCGACAACGATGTATTCCGAAAAGTCCATACTTAAAAAGAGAACGGTACACACGATCAAGATGAAAGTGGTTAACGTGATGGTCAAGAGAAACAAATTGTAGCCGACGGTTAGCAATATATATTCGGGAGCGAGTTTCATGAAAGAGCCGGAAAAGTAGAACATAACCGGACGCATCTGACTTTGTTCGAGGAAACCTAAGAGCAATTGCTCCGGGTACCGGTTCAATTGCACGCCTAGAGACTGGAGTACTCTCTTACTTAAATATATCCGCAAGTCCACCAACATGATCGTCAAGTTGTCTTCGTCGAGGTTTAGAGAGAACTGATCTCGCCGGTCTTATGTTCAACATTTAGCTCAGTGCAATCGTTTAATATTTCATAGAGAAATCAAGTCCCACTGTTTAATATTTTAGTTTTAATTTCATGCAAAAATATCGTCTACAAATAACAACGAGGGTCCGAATCGGCGCCACCATACTAAGTACACAAAGTGACACGCGATAAATGTTGATTCCAATTTAGCGGGGGGGGGGGGGTGGAACCCTTTGTGGGGAATGCGAGCAAAAGTTGAGAGAAACAAAAACCAAAAATAAACACAATTAGTACAGTTTATTTTCTACACTCAACAAAACATGGAAAATGAAAACTTAAAAAACAAAAGGCACGCTAGCGACACATACTATAACAAATCGAGTTCTTAAAAAAGGCTCACAAGGCCTTCAGTCAGTGTTGCCAAGTTTAGTAATAATTAAGTAGGGGGGGGGGGGGAGTGGCCCCAAAATGTATATAATTTTCACACCCTTCACTTTTATTAAGTTTTATTAAAATCGATCCGTTAAACGTGAAATATAATATGAAATATTAAAGGTAAAAACGTTGTTTGGTCTATTTTAAACGTTTAGGTCTGATTTACTAACTTAAGCGATCTTAAACAGTTCATAGCGGAGTTGGTTTTGGTTTTACTAAAAAAAAAACGTGTGGTGTCACAAGAAACGGTAGGAACCAAGTTCCTTACATTTTTCATTAAATATAAATGATAAAATCAAACTAAGTACCTACATTACATATACATGGCTAACTACTTATATATGGCGGAGTTAGAAAAGAGATAAAATTAAAAGAAACTAATTGCTAGCACCTAGCGAAGTTAGGCAGGGCTGGATTTACCCATAGGCCCACTAGGCCCTGGCCCAGGAGCGCACAATATAAAAAAAACGCACAAAAATAAAAAAGTATAATGAGTTAAGAAATATCTTAATTTAATAAAACCCCGGGCGTGAGTTCGAATCTCGGAGGGGTCAGACTAATGATCTCATCATCTATCATCTCATCCAGTAGATGAGTAAAGTGGTCCGATAACCCCTGTCCTGTAATGGCCTAAGCCTAAGCTGTCGAACGGGACTAAAACCCAAAAGGAAAAAAAAAATCTTAATTTAATTTTCTTTACAGTTTATTGGAGTGCATAATTATTTCTGATTACTGCAGGGACTTTTTAATTTCTTCAGTGCCTCAAAACAGAGATGTGTTACCGCCTAAAGAAAAAGTGTCCTTTACAACTACAAAATCTATCCAAATCTCATTGATCTTTTCTTCACGACGCCTGCCGAGTTGTAATTGTAAATGAAAACAGAGATTGTATTTTGAAAAGTTTGAATTAAATTGCTAATGACAGTGGTGAAACTACCTAAACAATAATTGAATAATTGACTCTACACTACAGGTACTACTGAAAAGGTTTAATTAGGTGGATATAAATATGCATTACTAGCCTTCACCCCGCGGGGCTCATGCTAGGTATTAGTAATTTAATTGTCGTGTAGGTAAAGAGAATGGAGTGGGGGAAGGTAGAATAGTGGAAAGAGTGGGGATGGAAAGGGCTATACCGCTAGACTGCTAGACAGTATCAACTACGAAGTCATAGAACAAACATTAACCTTGATGCGTTAATTTAATTATCATTTAATTATCATTTTTCTACTGATGGCAAAATTCTTTTCTGCAAATTGTGCGACCAAACGGTAAGTGTTTGAGATTTTATCATTCATTTTATGATTTTCAATTTAACCCTTTACAAGGCAAGTCAAAAATTTAATTTTTTTCGTTAGTGTTCACTTAAGGGGACACCTTGAAAACCCCTTGGTTTAGTGAGGGCCACTGATCGTCAGCAAAGTTTATGTTCAACGAATTAACCGAGTTGTTGTTGTTTGAGCCTTGCTTTGGCCCAACTCTGCAGACATGGATGAGAACAAGGTGTTAGTAACAGACGCAGCCCCTTACATGGTGAAAGCAGATAACAGCTTCAAGAGCTATACCCCAAGATGATTCACATGTTTCGCCCATGCCTTGCACAGAGTTGCAGAAGTCCTGAGAGAGCTATCTCTAACTGTAAGCAGAGTTATTTCGTCTGGGAAGAAAATCTTGGTCAAGGCACCTAGCCGTGTGCGAGCCTTTAAAGCAGCAAATCCAGAGCTCTTTTTATCTCCTGAGCCAATCCTGACACGCTGGGGAACATGGATTTCTACGGCTTTATACTATGCCGAACACATTGAAGCTATGAAAAAGGTGAGCGTTCAAATCGTTTCCATCTTATATCTCCATGTCCAGGAGTTCTCACCTGTATTTAACTTCGAGGTCTTTCTCATCTTTCCACTTTTTATAATCGTTCTATTTTCTATGCTCGTTCCAGGTGATCAGCACGTTTGACAAGAAAGAAAGCCAAAACAGGGTGACTGGCGATAAAGTTTTGGAAAAGATATAGGGCGATATTACACCTCATACGGAACAAAAATCACCATATATACCATAGGTCAATTCTTAACCGTTCTTTAGTTCTGTATTCAAACGCAATCTTTGAATCCATTCGGCATTTTCGAGAATTGATCGAAGGCTACAAGGTGACAGTCTACACTGACCATAAGCCACTGACATACGGACTTACAAAAAACAACTCTACTCTTTCAAACCGGCAGCTCCGACAGTTACAATTCATTTCTGAATATACAAATGNTATGCCTAATATATATTGATGTATGTGTGTATTTACAATTTAAAAAAACCATAAAATTCTCACTGCGTCAGTAATTTGTTGGCCCACGAGGCAAACGATAGCTCCGCCCAATGTGTTGACCACTGTAATGACACCAATAGCAACCTTGTTCGAGAAGTCTTCAGAGTCCTGATAAACAAAGCCAGCATATAACTTGATTATATTATAGTCTATTTGTTGTTAGTTATATATGTATTATAGGTTGGTGCTATTGCCTTTCATAAGGGACCATATTACAGATTAAGATAATAGGCACCAGGTGTTGAAAATTATACAATGGAATAAAAACCTTGCTGTATATAGAAGTAAGATTACCCTTAAGGGTTTTCCTTTGGGATTTCTCTACCAAACCCTGCCACAAACACGGGAAGATTTCCTTAGGGATCCTCTACCAAACCCTGCCACAAACACGGGAAGATTTCCTTAGGGATTTCCTCTATCAAGCCCTCGTCCAAACACGGGAAGATTTCACTAGGGATTTCCTGTATCAAGCCCTCGCCCAAACACGGGAGGATTTCCTTAGGGATTCCCTGTATCAAGCCCTCGCCCAAACACGGGAGGATTTCTTTAGGGATTCCCTCTATCAAGCTCTCGCCCAAACACGGAAGGATTTCCTTGGATATGTCCTAAAAATTTCCCCTTCCTAACCTTCGCCTAAACCAGCTGGATATATCCCTTTCCTATATTAAATAAAACTTGTATCAACCCTTTTACGCATAAATTCAGCTATACCTATTCTTTCCCACATCAAATAATGTGGGTAGGGTACAAACAAATAAGTACTTAACCTGATTAATGTCCATGAATCCTGTCATAAATTAATAAGTATTGAACAGTTTATAATTTGTGTGACCTTAAGATATGTTTACTAATGTTTAACTTGTATTTTACAAAGATTTTACATACATATGTTTTTTTTTTTTTTTGCTTATGAAGTTTGTTGATTTCAATTCGCATTAAAGATATGAACAAAAACTTTTTTGGCCAACTAAACTAACCAAAACTCTCTGCCTTGGATTGGACCATAGCTAATATTTATTGGCGTAGAAAGGCTTGTTCGAGATGCCTAGTATAGAAGAAACTCACGCTGAAAATGAAACCAAGAGCAAATCCGACAATAAACGCCCCCAATCCCAGGATGACCGTGAGAGGCACTCCAATCAATGTCTGCATGGAATCCACGCTCCTGTAACAGAGTCAAATCACAGTTTTCCATGTCACAATCACATCACAATCCCACTGGTCAAAGTCACATCACAGTCCTACATGTCACAGTCATATAACAATTCTGCGTGCCACAGTCACATTACAGCCCTGCATATCACAGTCTTTCATATCCCAGACACAGCTCAGTCCTACATATCATAGTCACAGTTAAATCACAGTCACATCACAATTCTGTGGTGGAGGCAGTGGCGGCGTTAAGGCATTGGGGGTCAGACCCCGGGCATCCAGATGCTCGGGGTCTGCGGGGCCCCCACTGGGTGGAGGGCTGATATAGGCTGTTGGCCGGATGACCTGTCCCTCGAGGGGTTCTTATTACAACCTGGGGATTACTCCGGGCGCACCTCGTAGCCGATTTGCTGGTTCCGATCAAGTCCTGGCCTTGCAGATTTGGCCGTGCTTCTTGCTCTGCACGACACTTAGGGTCTAGGGGGTGACTTGGACTTTAAATTCCGACGAAGTATCGAACCACTTTCCTAACTCCTCACTGAACTGTAACGTCCTGCCTCACCAAAGCACAGAGGCCTCTAGAGGAGAGTCTCTCGATCAGTTCGACCCTTGAACCACACAACAGTGACATTCTTTATAGGTTGAACCTGGTCCTTCTTTGGATCAAGAGTCAACCTACAGATAACTTCCCTAAGCTGACTTTATGTCTTTCCTTATCTCTTATCAAAAATTAATAACGTAACGATACAACAAAGCCATTAATGAAACACTTAAATAACTAACAAATAATTAACTATTCCGAGTTGAGTTTATATCCACTAATTAACTATTCCGAGTGGATATAAACTCCACTCGTAACATCCTTATCTTAACCCTTAGTTGTTCACTAAGAAATATTTATATATTTTTTTCTTTATATCCAATTTCATCATTTAAGATGGCGGCAATTTATATGCAAAATGTGACGATTTGTAGATAGCATCTAGACATACTTGCATAGCTATACAATTTTTAATGTTTCTTGACGGTAATTTATAAACTTATCAAATTAAAAAAATAATGCATTACAAATAACACACTCTAACGAGACACTCGAATCCGGCTAGTTCGTAAGAATCGGCCACAGAAAAAGTGGTCTGTCGTTCGTTGTGGTGCAGGTCTACGATATGGAAACGGCACGCAGGACGCGACACCTTTGTGGAGGTTATGATGGATCACTAATTTTGGTTAGTTCTGTCACCGAGTCGTACCTAATGACGTATAACTTGAACGTTTGTCGCCGCGACAGACCTCTTTCTGTGTGGCCGATCCTTTAATAGTATTTTGATCTTGTTAGAAGATGGCTGCTTGACGTTCAGACTAGCTTCGAGAATTTTCTCTCCCCATCGCTCCTCTAGTGAATAAACTTTATCTTATTTTATCAATAATACTTATATACTTAAGAATTAAATCGTGATGATTGACGATCTGGTGCAAGCGTTCGGTTAAACAAGCGACGAATTCCGGATCTCTGTAGAGAGCAAACATCTTGTTGGCCGAGCGGGGGCAGACTTGGGTTCCCAGCTGCTTCTGGAACTCGTCGACCGTGTCCGAGTGAAAAGATTTCAGGGAATCGATGAGTACTTGGAACTCTTTCATGATACTCGTAGTTATAAACAAGAAGGCTGGAATCGCCGTGATGGCTTGAACACAAAAACAATTGATGGACAATAGTTGGAAGATAAAAGCGACGAGGAACCCCGATAAATGCTTTGTTTCAAAAGGTAACCACATCGGGAACGGCAACGAATATGTGTCCGACAATACGAAATAGCGGTAGGCCGGAACGGTGACCGTGTAAGCGGCCCAGGAACCCCAACACGAAGGGGCCCAATATTTTTTGAAGAACAACCATAACGTGTCGGGTGACGCTGAAACGTGATCGGCATCCTGCAACTCTATTAAGTTTTTTAGCAATTCAATAAGATGCAAACGGTTGAAAATATAATGAATGTGACATGTGGTCGCGAGGAGATGCATGACCGCCAGAAGGCCGACAACGATGTATTCCGAAAAGTCCATACTTAAAAAGAGAACGGTACACACGATCAAGATGAAAGTGGTTAACGTGATGGTCAAGAGAAACAAATTGTAGCCGACGGTTAGCAATATATATTCGGGAGCGAGTTTCATGAAAGAGCCGGAAAAGTAGAACATAACCGGACGCATCTGACTTTGTTCGAGGAAACCTAAGAGCAATTGCTCCGGGTACCGGTTCAATTGCACGCCTAGAGACTGGAGTACTCTCTTACTTAAATATATCCGCAAGTCCACCAACATGATCGTCAAGTTGTCTTCGTCGAGGTTTAGAGAGAACTGATCTCGCCGGTCTTATGTTCAACATTTAGCTCAGTGCAATCGTTTAATATTTCATAGAGAAATCAAGTCCCACTGTTTAATATTTTAGTTTTAATTTCATGCAAAAATATCGTCTACAAATAACAACGAGGGTCCGAATCGGCGCCACCATACTAAGTACACAAAGTGACACGCGATAAATGTTGATTCCAATTTAGCGGGGGGGGGGGGGTGGAACCCTTTGTGGGGAATGCGAGCAAAAGTTGAGAGAAACAAAAACCAAAAATAAACACAATTAGTACAGTTTATTTTCTACACTCAACAAAACATGGAAAATGAAAACTTAAAAAACAAAAGGCACGCTAGCGACACATACTATAACAAATCGAGTTCTTAAAAAAGGCTCACAAGGCCTTCAGTCAGTGTTGCCAAGTTTAGTAATAATTAAGTAGGGGGGGGGGGGGGGGAGTGGCCCCAAAATGTATATAATTTTCACACCCTTCACTTTTATTAAGTTTTATTAAAATCGATCCGTTAAACGTGAAATATAATATGAAATATTAAAGGTAAAAACGTTGTTTGGTCTATTTTAAACGTTTAGGTCTGATTTACTAACTTAAGCGATCTTAAACAGTTCATAGCGGAGTTGGTTTTGGTTTTACTAAAAAAAAAACGTGTGGTGTCACAAGACACGGTAGGAACCAAGTTCCTTACATTTTTCATTAAATATAAATGATAAAATCAAACTAAGTACCTACATTACATATACATGGCTAACTACCTATATATGGCGGAGTTAGAAAAGAGA
>KZ652280.1:40041-54072 GCA_001010745.2 Gerris buenoi
AAAAAAAAAAAAAAAAAAAAAAAAAAAAAAAAAAAAAAAAAAAAAAAAAAAAAAAAAAAAAAAAAAAAAACAGATTCATTCAAATGCAATTTGTAGGATGTTATAATTAATTTACCTTCACTAATGGCTGCTTTCAGTTTCTTATAAAGTTCGTCGACCAACTGATCAAGCCCAACGGTCTAAAACATGAATAAATAAAACTTATTATTTACTAATGCTAATACTAGACAAACATTATGGGTTAAAGATGATTTTAAATAAAAGAGACGCACCTCGTCACAAGCAGCAGTAAGACATTCAATTATAGCAGACTTGTTTGGAATTTCACTTGAAAAATATTTATCCTTCCTTCCCTTTTTCGTGCTCTAAAAAAATAATAAGAATAAGATATTAATTAGTATTTAAAATTACTTCGTGTAATGTTGGTAGGCTTCCGCGGTTGCAATTATAATGAAGTTCTAGGTGTTCCAGTGGTGACCACTGTGTCGAAGGGTGTGTGTCCTGACGTTTCGCTCCTACTGCTAGAAACATCTTCAGGGGTGTTTATGGTGTCTTAGGTTTAAGACAGGTGTGAACTGAACCTAAGACACCATGAACACCCCTGAAGATGCTTCT
Source organism: Gerris buenoi (assembly GCA_001010745.2). NCBI lineage: Eukaryota > Metazoa > Arthropoda > Insecta > Hemiptera > Gerridae > Gerris > Gerris buenoi. The sequence continues at coordinate 40,657 of KZ652280.1, forward strand.
AGCAGTAGGAGCAAAACGTCGGGACACACACACCCTTTGAGACAGTGGTCACCACCGGAACACCTAGAACTTAATTTTAATTCCTGTACTACTAATTTTGTTCTCAGGATCATGAAAATCACACTGTCCACCATAATTGGTGGGATATGACCACTCTCCACAGGATTGTATTTTGACATTTCATGTTTAGGCTATGGTACATACTGCAAAAAGCGTTATGTTACCTAAAAACTCAGAGAAGTGTAACAGAGAGTTAGAAAGCTATAGGAGGTGTGCAATCCAGTCTCCAGCTGTAGTGGCCTCTCCTACCGCGCTTAGCAGGGCCGAAAAGAGTTCCACTGGTACCAGGGAACTAGGTACTCGCAGGAGGTAGTCGTATTTGCTTTAGATGTTACACTAGGCTAGAGACTAGGCCAACTCGAAGGTAACCGACGCGACAGTTCGGGTACTTTCGGTTCTCCCCCACTCTATTTAAAACGCCTACTGCCAAGCTATGTCCCGCAGACGAATATAGCTGACCACATATTCTTAAAAGGCTCTAAAAGATTAACTGATATACAAAAGACTAGCTTGATGTTTGTCAGAGTTAGAGTTAGTTTTTCATGCAATCTCCTGGACTGTGATGTTTATAATTGTTCTCACTATTATTTTATTAATATATATTATAACTACATATTTTCCCCCACCACTATACCTGTATATTTATACAAAAAACTAATATGTTGTGGTAACCTGAGTTTTACCACATATATTTATATAAACACATATGTAATAATAATTATAATTATAAGTTAGGAAATGTAAATAAACCCCTTAATTTTTATAGGTCTTAATTTAGTTTTTCGTATCTGATTTAAATGTTGGTATTTCGTATATGACGTCAGAACGAGGATGTTATTTTTTTTTATAGACATGCGTGTTGTGCATAACCTTAAAATTTGGAGGTATTTGGTGCAGCGTGGTTTTGGCGGCACTCAGCCAGAGTATCTTGAACAGGGAAGACGTCTGTGTGGAGAGTCCATCGGCACGATGTTAAAATGCTTTAAACCTGTGTTTATGTAGTCTTAGTTTGCTTATAACTCTTATATCTTTGAGTTACNAGCCTTAAAACTGTAATTTACAGGGTATTCTATTCCTTATATTGTAATAAATAGCCTTAAAACTGTAATTTACAGGGTATTCTATTCCTTATATTGTAATAAATAGCCTTAAAACTGTAATTTACAGGGTATTCTATTCCTTATATTGTAATAAATAGCCTTAAAACTGTAATTTACAGGGTATTCTATTCCTTATATTGTAATAAATAGCCTTAAAACTGTAATTTACAGGGTATTCTATTCCTTATATTGTAATAAATAGCCTTAAAACTGTAATTTACAGGGTATTCTATTCCTTATATTGTAATAAATAGCCTTAAAACTGTAATTTACAGGGTATTCTATTCCTTATATTGTAATAAATAGCCTTAAAACTGTAATTTACAGGGTATTCTATTCCTTATATTGTAATAAATAGCCTTAAAACTGTAATTTACAGGGTATTCTATTCCTTATATTGTAATAAATAGCCTTAAAACTGTAATTTACAGGGTATTCTATTCCTTATATTGTAATAAATAGCCTTAAAACTGTAATTTACAGGGTATTCTATTCCTTATATTGTAATAAATAGCCTTAAAACTGTAATTTACAGGGTATTCTATTCCTTATATTGTAATAAATAGCCTTAAAACTGTAATTTACAGGGTATTCTATTCCTTATATTGTAATAAATAGCCTTAAAACTGTAATTTACAGGGTATTCTATTCCTTATATTGTAATAAATAGCCTTAAAACTGTAATTTACAGGGTATTCTATTCCTTATATTGTAATAAATAGCCTTAAAACTGTAATTTACAGGGTATTCTATTCCTTATATTGTAATAAATAGCCTTAAAACTGTAATTTACAGGGTATTCTATTCCTTATATTGTAATAAATAGCCTTAAAACTGTAATTTACAGGGTATTCTATTCCTTATATTGTAATAAATAGCCTTAAAACTGTAATTTACAGGGTATTCTATTCCTTATATTGTAATAAATAGCCTTAAAACTGTAATTTACAGGGTATTCTATTCCTTATATTGTAATAAATAGCCTTAAAACTGTAATTTACAGGGTATTCTATTCCTTATATTGTAATAAATAGCCTTAAAACTGTAATTTACAGGGTATTCTATTCCTTATATTGTAATAAATAGCCTTAAAACTGTAATTTACAGGGTATTCTATTCCTTATATTGTAATAAATAGCCTTAAAACTGTAATTTACAGGGTATTCTATTCCTTATATTGTAATAAATAGCCTTAAAACTGTAATTTACAGGGTATTCTATTCCTTATATTGTAATAAATAGCCTTAAAACTGTAATTTACAGGGTATTCTATTCCTTATATTGTAATAAATAGCCTTAAAACTGTAATTTACAGGGTATTCTATTCCTTATATTGTAATAAATAGCCTTAAAACTGTAATTTACAGGGTATTCTATTCCTTATATTGTAATAAATAGCCTTAAAACTGTAATTTACAGGGTATTCTATTCCTTATATTGTAATAAATAGCCTTAAAACTGTAATTTACAGGGTATTCTATTCCTTATATTGTAATAAATAGCCTTAAAACTGTAATTTACAGGGTATTCTATTCCTTATATTGTAATAAATAGCCTTAAAACTGTAATTTACAGGGTATTCTATTCCTTATATTGTAATAAATAGCCTTAAAACTGTAATTTACAGGGTATTCTATTCCTTATATTGTAATAAATAGCCTTAAAACTGTAATTTACAGGGTATTCTATTCCTTATATTGTAATAAATAGCCTTAAAACTGTAATTTACAGGGTATTCTATTCCTTATATTGTAATAAATAGCCTTAAAACTGTAATTTACAGGGTATTCTATTCCTTATATTGTAATAAATAGCCTTAAAACTGTAATTTACAGGGTATTCTATTCCTTATATTGTAATAAATAGCCTTAAAACTGTAATTTACAGGGTATTCTATTCCTTATATTGTAATAAATAGCCTTAAAACTGTAATTTACAGGGTATTCTATTCCTTATATTGTAATAAATAGCCTTAAAACTGTAATTTACAGGGTATTCTATTCCTTATATTGTAATAAATAGCCTTAAAACTGTAATTTACAGGGTATTCTATTCCTTATATTGTAATAAATAGCCTTAAAACTGTAATTTACAGGGTATTCTATTCCTTATATTGTAATAAATAGCCTTAAAACTGTAATTTACAGGGTATTCTATTCCTTATATTGTAATAAATAGCCTTAAAACTGTAATTTACAGGGTATTCTATTCCTTATATTGTAATAAATAGCCTTAAAACTGTAATTTACAGGGTATTCTATTCCTTATATTGTAATAAATAGCCTTAAAACTGTAATTTACAGGGTATTCTATTCCTTATATTGTAATAAATAGCCTTAAAACTGTAATTTACAGGGTATTCTATTCCTTATATTGTAATAAATAGCCTTAAAACTGTAATTTACAGGGTATTCTATTCCTTATATTGTAATAAATAGCCTTAAAACTGTAATTTACAGGGTATTCTATTCCTTATATTGTAATAAATAGCCTTAAAACTGTAATTTACAGGGTATTCTATTCCTTATATTGTAATAAATAGCCTTAAAACTGTAATTTACAGGGTATTCTATTCCTTATATTGTAATAAATAGCCTTAAAACTGTAATTTACAGGGTATTCTATTCCTTATATTGTAATAAATAGCCTTAAAACTGTAATTTACAGGGTATTCTATTCCTTATATTGTAATAAATAGCCTTAAAACTGTAATTTACAGGGTATTCTATTCCTTATATTGTAATAAATAGCCTTAAAACTGTAATTTACAGGGTATTCTATTCCTTATATTGTAATAAATAGCCTTAAAACTGTAATTTACAGGGTATTCTATTCCTTATATTGTAATAAATAGCCTTAAAACTGTAATTTACAGGGTATTCTATTCCTTATATTGTAATAAATAGCCTTAAAACTGTAATTTACAGGGTATTCTATTCCTTATATTGTAATAAATAGCCTTAAAACTGTAATTTACAGGGTATTCTATTCCTTATATTGTAATAAATAGCCTTAAAACTGTAATTTACAGGGTATTCTATTCCTTATATTGTAATAAATAGCCTTAAAACTGTAATTTACAGGGTATTCTATTCCTTATATTGTAATAAATAGCCTTAAAACTGTAATTTACAGGGTATTCTATTCCTTATATTGTAATAAATAGCCTTAAAACTGTAATTTACAGGGTATTCTAGTCCTTATATTGTAATAAATAGCCTTAAAACTGTAATTTACAGGGTATTCTAGTCCTTATATTGTAATAAATAGCCTTAAAACTGTAATTTACAGGGTATTCTATTCCTTATATTGTAATAAATAGCCTTAAAACTGTAATTTACAGGGTATTCTAGTCCTTATATTGTAATAAATAGCCTTAAAACTGTAATTTACAGGGTATTCTATTCCTTATATTGTAATAAATAGCCTTAAAACTGTAATTTACAGGGTATTCTATTCCTTATATTGTAATAAATAGCCTTAAAACTGTAATTTACAGGGTATTCTATTCCTTATATTGTAATAAATAGCCTTAAAACTGTAATTTACAGGGTATTCTATTCCTTATATTGTAATAAATAGCCTTAAAACTGTAATTTACAGGGTATTCTATTCCTTATATTGTAATAAATAGCCTTAAAACTGTAATTTACAGGGTATTCTATTCCTTATATTGTAATAAATAGCCTTAAAACTGTAATTTACAGGGTATTCTATTCCTTATATTGTAATAAATAGCCTTAAAACTGTAATTTACAGGGTATTCTATTCCTTATATTGTAATAAATAGCCTTAAAACTGTAATTTACAGGGTATTCTATTCCTTATATTGTAATAAATAGCCTTAAAACTGTAATTTACAGGGTATTCTATTCCTTATATTGTAATAAATAGCCTTAAAACTGTAATTTACAGGGTATTCTATTCCTTATATTGTAATAAATAGCCTTAAAACTGTAATTTACAAGGTATTCTGTAGTTATTGATAATTGTAATTTGGATTATTTAAAATTTAATCTTTCCGTAGTAATAAAACTACCAAAAATTTAAAAATTGAATTTCTAACCACTCAGTTTAATATTTACCGTGAGCTAGGATAACCGAGTAGCTGTATTGCATGCCTGATTTAATCGAGCAAGGGGACTTATAAACCCTTGCCAATATAACTCAGTCTCTACATGTTCATTACTTACTAAGCATGAAAATAATACTATTCAATCATAGAGGATAAAATACCAGGAGCATTAACCAATTGGCAAAGAAGCTGCCAAACGCCCTAGTTGTATCATCCACAAAATCAGTGAAGGGACGATGCAAACTCAGTGTTGTGAACTTGAGATGTATCACTCAGATCAATCCAAGCCTCACAATCCTCAAGTTTAACATTCACACAAACAACTTAATTTCCAATCGATGGAATGTGTCTTAAGTATCTGAAACCTCAGAGCTAATCCGCTTGTTTTAAATGTAAAAAGATTCATGATCGTACAATCGGGAGAGAAGTAAGTCGTCAAAATATTCAGATTGTGGCTCTCAACACACAAAAATTTATAAACCGACAGTCCGGTCGATATAAGTTTTAACTTTCGACACCTTGAGAAAATATCAGCAGAGCCGATGAGACTTGCGATTTTGACATCTGACCTTCTACAGTATGTATGTCGAAAGAAACGTCGCGTTGACAGCGCGGGAAAGTTTGACACATTGTGGGGAGAGCCAATGAGAGCTCAAGATTTTGGCGGGCAGTAGGTTGAGCCAACTAGGTAAAAATAAAAATCTCTAGTGGAGGGGCGTGGCTTCGGGATAACCGTTTAAAACTGACCTAGTGGCTTTATTTTTACCCTCACATAGGTTGGCCAATCTGAGTGTCATCTGATTTCCCAAGCTGTCAACGCGACGCTTCTTTTGACATACATACTGTAGATGTAAAAATCTCCAGCTGTCATTGGCTCACCACCTCGGTTCTTTAATTTCCCCTAACTGTCAAAAGTTATCTCGTCTCGACCAGATTGTAAAAGCTACTTTCCTCCTTTATTTATTGTTCATATATGATTTGGTTTGGAAGGTGGAACTAAACCCGTCCAGTGCAATACCTAAAACTTTATATCTACTTATCCCTATTTCTACATCGGATAACAATGGAATACCGGGTTCCTAGTGAGTACTCAGTGTCGGCACTAAGTCTCCTTGTATCATTAATTAATTGGACGGGTGGTATGCTGCCGACTAGGAATAGATCGGCGCGATTCCAGATAAAATAACGAGGAATTACAGGCAAGGTTGAACGGTAAACAAAGCTTGGCATCACCGAAACGGACTGAAAGCTTCCACTCGGCAAACAACAATATTCAAATGCTTTAAAAATTTGTTAATATGGTTTAAAGATTCAAATTAAAAAGGCACTTTCTTGATAATGATGACACTGTTGATTTACAAAGATATGTTATCGGATTACGTAAATACAGACCGTCGATACAAAAATTCAAACGAATGTTAAGTTCGACGATAAATTCAAGTGACGTCTAGGTAGGGTTACGAGTGCAGCTACCTGGGTACATCGTAATTAAGGGCATTTAAAAGATAATAAATAAAGACAAACCTCAGCACAGATTACTAAGATTAGTTGGCAGCTCGCTGATAAGACACATTCCTCAGACGCTGTCTTCACGCTGTAATTAACCGTCGGTCTGATAAACCCGCAGTTACAAATAAAAATCGACTTAAAACCACTTGAATTTTAAAAGAAGTTAAATAAAAAATAAACAAATAAAAAGAACTCGTTCACGGTGAGTTCATATCGGTTACGTGGGGAGTTACCCAGACTCTACCATCCCATTGCGAACCTGGAAAAAAACACGAAAAATTATTATGATGCAACATAACGTGCTCCAACACAACTAAATACAAACCGACGTCCGTATAAACTGACGACACGGGATCAGTCCCAGCGAACCTACGTTCGGGATTCCGAGACTTGCAAACGATTACGCTACAAAATACATCAGAAGGTTATTCGTTCCTTAGAATCGTGGTGAAATCTACACACGGGCTAACCACTGTATTCGTAACTCGGAGCTGATACACACTACGGACGACCTTACCGAGAATATTACATCTTACGGTTTTAATATAGCGTCGACTAAATATTTACTAAAAATACAATTGCAGTTTGTTGTGAAACGAGAACTCGGGGAAAAGGAAAACACGGTGACAGGGGGTGACAGTGACCCTGCCACTTCGAGGCACACGACACCCGACCACACGCTTCCGTCTCACGTCCCCTCGCCGTTTTTAAAGAAAAGCTTAAACGCGATTAAGAAACGATTATTAAAACACAAAATACCTTGAATTCCATGGGATGATACAGCCTATCACCCACACAAAATTTATTAACTTAACACACCCCTCCAAACTAGTGATTCATGAATGGTAAAACATCAGGTTGGCCACTACAACACCCGACCCGACACCTTAATCAGATTATCCGTACGCTTTCTCCTTGTATTTTACTTATTTCTACTGGTTTTTCCGAGTCGGACATTTAAACGAAATAGACGATAATAATTAAAACGTACGTTTAAATTTAATAAAATAAATCGACGTGAAATATTTGAAAAATGTTTGTTACTCGATATTAATCCGCGGTTGCATGCTTGGCTGTCTCGGGACGGCAGCTCCGCAACCAAAGCCGAGGATGTGAACCTGACAGCCTGACGATGGCGCCAACTTAAAGATCGGGAACACGCCTTTTCTTATCTTTAGAAGGTCTCGGACTCGAAAATAATCTGTCCTCTGTCTTTGTTATTGTTATCCTTTATCTTATTTTACATTTAAATTTCGACGGGAAAGAGTTTTATCTAATCCTTGTTGACGTCGGTTTGGCTGCTGTAAATAACCCTTGTAATATTTATACGATTCTATCGGGCGATGTTGCTCGTTTTATCTTCTAGTCGAGCTTTATAATGAGCGATAGTAAAACAACGAGTTGCTAATTCTCAAGAAGATTATTAATCATGGAAGAAAGTAAGCCATTTATCATTATTGTATTTATAAATGACGTTTAGTCTATAAAAGTATTGCTTATCGGAAATCTGCATGTTATGTCATTTTAAGGAGATGCTATAGGACTATAATATCGGTGCCAACTAGCTTTTAATACTTAATGCTTTTCTTTTTTTCACCTCAACATTTACCATTTTATATATTGTATTTTTGAAATTGTACCTCTAACTCATAAATGCGTCTTATATATACGTTAGACTCGCTATTGGCAATGTACATTTTTTTTTTGCAGAATGCGAAATAACAGAAATGTTTAGACCTTTTAGGCTGAACTGAACGAGACGGTGCGATCAAGTCTATATAAGGGATACAATCGAAGAATTGTGATATTCCTTCGTGCCTAAGTACATTAGACAAAGTATCCCCTTGTCTTAATAGATAGATAGATGCTATAAGTTAATGTCTTAGGAAGGAGGTTTAAGAATAACATCTTAGTAAAATAAACTTTAGTTTAGTCAATCATTTACTATGTTCACATATTATTGTGAACACGATCCACCAGTTGAAAACGCTGTGTGAATTGAGAAAACCAAAATACTTGATCAGAACGGGGGATCGTATTCATATGAACTGGTTGTGGAGGGGATCATGATATCAGACTATTTTACTTTTTTCCGCTTTTTTAGGGTAAGTGTCCATCTGAGACTTTTTAGTATGGAGACTCGCTCTCGAGATTGAAATGGCTAGTGGACATGGGGCTGAGACTAGTCTCGGAGACTCGGGAGAGGCTGATGTTGCTCTCAAGTGGATAAGGTTCTGAGACTAATCTCGAGACTAGCTCTCGAGATTTAGTCTCAGATGGACACTTAGCCTTAGTTGTTGTTGTTGTACCACAAAAATTGGCCTTGTGGGAAAACGGTTGAGAATAGCCCGATGGTTTATATTCAATGATGTTTAGAATCACCCTATTTACTTTTGTACATGTATCGCCAATCACCCTGTATACAGGGTGTCCCAGCTAATAAGGAACAGTGAAATATCTCCGGAACCATGATAGATAGAAAGATGCGGTTTTCAGGGTTCGATAAAGGCTAAAAAGGTGCTTCTAAAACATATGCTGAACATTTTCTGTGTGCAGCAAAAGCGTGTGCAGCAAACAAAATAAACAAAAAGTGAATAGGAAGCCATATTTTTAAGACTTGATTTGGATTTTATGGTTTAAAATAAGTCTTTTTTACTCTTGGAAATTTTTCGCTCCGATCGTTAGTTTGCCGTCTAGAGAGCCCTAAACGTGCTAAAATGGAAACTTTAAGTCCATTTTACAGCTAAACTAAGACTAAAGAGATAATTCAAGAGACAAAAAATTCTTATTTTTAGTCATAAAATCCAAATCCATTCTTAAAAACATGCATTATTGATTTTTTTTTTTTCACTTTTTGAGCCCTGTTGAAAACCTTTTTTTGGCAAAAAAAAGTTATGTATAAGGTATGAATTTTAGATTGGATTTGGATTCTATGGCTAAAAATAAGAATTTTTTGTCTTTTGATTTTTTTTTCTTCTAATGGAAGTTTAGCTGTAAAATAGACTGTAAAAAGTTTAAATTTTAGCAATTTTAGGGCTCCCTAGACGGCAAACTAATGATCGGAGCGAAAAATTTCCAAGAGTAAAAAAGTCTTATTTTAAGCCATAAAATCCAAATCAAGTCTTAAAAATATGGCTTCCTATTCACTTTTTGTTTATTTTGTTTGCTGCACACGCTTTTGCTGCACACAGAAAATGTTCAGAATATGTTTTAGAAGCGCCTTTTTAGCCTTTATCGAACCCTGAAAAACGCATCTTTCTATCTATCATGGTTCCGGAGATATTTCATAGTACTAATACCAGAAGGGTAGGACGAACGAAAATAGATCAAACATTGCAATTAGACTTTATTGAGGCCCATTTGACTTGCCCCGTGGCAGAGAGTTGCAGCCACTTCACACATACCTCTGTACATTGTACAGCCGATGTGTAGTATGACGTGATCAATAGTGAGCTATGACAATCGGAGGACTAAGGTGCAGGGTCGTCATACTGCAGCATCTTGGCAATCACCCTGTCTGGCAATCATGGCAATCATGGCCCTTGACCCTGTGCTGCCCTTGATTCATTGACGGCTGAGCAGATATGCATGTCGAAAGCCACATAGCTGCAAATTCAATTAAAAAAATTGATTAAATAAAATCTAATTGATGAATCCGGTCAATTTTATTATGTGAAGTGGCTAATAACTGGTTGGGGTTGTCAATTTCAAGGATAATAAAGCTTTTCAATTTTTAAGTTTTTTGGTAGTTTTCTTACTACCGAAAGATTAAATTTTAAATAATTCAAATTACAATTATCAATAACTACGGGAGACATACAGAGAAAAATAGACCCCCGCACCGGGACTCGAACCACGGGACCTCTGTTTACCGTACAGGTGCTCTTACCAACTGAGCTATACGGGAGAATGATTTTTCCCTGTCGTCACTGATACATATTCCCCGAATCCAAGCTTTTAATCTTATTCTACGAATCTAGTAAGCCAAATATTCACGGCAACAGAACTAACGCTTATAATTGTAAAGTACTCAATTAGTACCTGTATCTAGTACATCTATTTGAATTTCAATTTTTAATAATTTGATGATAATAAAGCTGATGAGCAACGCACTAACCACCTCCTTACATACACAGTTGTAGAAGTCCTTTGGCTGAGCTGGGCCCTCTACATTAGTTTTTTTAGGTCAATTTTATTTTATTTATTAGGAATAATTTGCAATGTTTAAGATGTATATCATTTAGTAGGAGGTGGTTAATTACTTAAGAGGATATAATTTTATTTACTGTAGTATACTAAGTTTGAGATGTACTAACTTTTTTTTTTTTTTTTACACAATATTTGAAGTAAGTAGTGCGGGTTACAAATTTACTAAAAAATGAGTTTGTCTTTTGCTCATGCTACTCTACTATATTTTGCCTTTATCTGTCAGGAAGTTTTTCTTTTGAAAATGTTAACTACTTACGTTCTATGTGTGTATAAATATTTTTAAATCCAAGTAGGTAGGATGATAAATTAATTCTGATATAAATAAAATTATAATTCCTAGAGTTCGGAATTTACATATTTGCATATCTTTGTTTTATTGCCCCAAGTGATTTTTCTCTACGAATTATGATGTTTGGAATGCACTAGGCCACTTTAAATTCAAATTTAAAATTGCATATTTTGAGAATTATTGCATATTTCCAGCATAAGTGCATATTATTGCATATTTTTGCATAAATATTCTACTTTTTGAGAGAAATTTCCTCTAAAGTGCATATTTTATATGATGTTTCAAGTGAAACATATATCATCTAGGTACCAAAACCTTTTGAGGATTAGAAGTCATTCACTGTGTAATGGTGCACGTACCCCATACGAGGGAACATTTTCACGTTTTAAAATGGTTCTTCCCGACTGCAGACGAAATTTTAAGATTACAATTTTAGAGGAAGTCTTAGTAGTTCAGACAAATTTTCTTACTGTTTCCTAAATTTAAATAATTTATTAAAAATTAATTGTAAAATAATGGTAAATTTTAATTGTTTTTAAACTATAGTGAATATCTCTATTTTTTACGCCCTAATCTTCAAATGCCAGGTTTTTGAGTATTTTAAACCCTCTAAATGCACTTTACTTAGCACTATTCAATATTTATAGCTATTAGGAATAAGTGCATATTTGAGTGCATATATTAGGGATAAGTGCATATATTTTTGGGATTAGTTGGATATATTATGTGCATATTTTGCAATTTTCAAAAGCATATATTGAGGTTTTTAAGTGCATATTGATCCAAACTCTAATAATTACTATTTTCATGGGAGACAGACAGAGAAAAATAGACTTCCGTACAACGTTCCGTAGCATAAATACTACCGTAAACTTAGAAATAGAATTTTTAATTCTAATATGTAAATACGTTGTTTCAGAAAAGCATGTTCAATTCAACATCGAATCCGTCGAGGATGAGGACGATCGGGAACAAGAAGATGTGATCCAAGCTCTCTACCACTCCGACCATGTTTTCACTGTTAAACTCGGATATATCAAGATCTTCCATCGCTACCGTGTGTTCTTCTCCTTAGCCAACGACATCTTGAAGAACGCGTCCGTTTCTTTCCCTGAGAGTGAAGAGCCCAACCCGAGATGTATTTATATAAAGTGTAAAGATATATACTCGGGCGTACAGGTCGAGGCCGAATTGTACGCTGAAAACGAACACACGTTCCAAGAGAAAATGATTCTTCAAATCGACCATAAAGCGAATCAGACGACTGATAAACTCACCATTTGGTTTCACGCTTCGGTTTTCGGTGAGTGACACCTGAGCTACTCTTTGCAAAGGAGAGTAGTACTTATTACTTATTTTTATATCACTTGAAATTAAAGTTAAAACTTCCTGAAGAAAATGTCTCGTAGCCGATAAGTATAATTTAGTAAATACAGTCAGTAGAAAGTTGGTTCCTTTAGTTGTTAGTTCGCTTTACTAGTTGCTGGGTCTTAAGGAAACTAATGAAAACGCACTCTTTAGCGATATTTTGACCCCTCTTTGGGTCATTCTCAAGCTGACTGACTAGAAGATCACACTACATTTGGAATGTTAAAAACTTTGAAAATAATTATATAAATTATTGAATCGTCTGATTCTCGTCAAAATTCCTGCATATGGATCTGTTAAAATCTAAGAAGGTAGTCACACACTAATCCTATTACTTCGTCATACTAATTACATAATTAATTAAATGAAAAATTAATTGTTAAAACCAAGTACAATACACCAATTCTATTATCACACTGTTTTATTTTGTCAATCTTATGATATCCAGATTAGTTTAGGTAGTCTGTGTAAATGGTTTAGTAGTGATACTATATTGATTCTTTTGTTTAATTGTGTAACCCATTAACATTAATCCAATTAAAGATCCACTCTATTATTTTACCTGATTAAGTATTCCGGCGTATCATCGTGGATATCATAAGATTGACAAATTAAACAATGTGATAATAGAATTGGTGTATTGTACTTGGTTTTAACAATTAATTTTTTCATTTAATCAATTAATTAATAATGTAATTAGTATGACGAAGTAATAGGATTAGTGTTGACTACCTTCTTAGATTTTAACAGATCCATATGCAGGAATTTTGACGAGAATCAGACGATTCATTAATTTATATAATTAT
>KZ652280.1:55322-73536 GCA_001010745.2 Gerris buenoi
TGGTGTGATTGCTTTGGGAGGAGGTGACAGTTGGAGAGGAGCTGTAAGATCAGAGAGGATTGAGGAGGTGTGTAATGGATCTTGAATGTTGGGATTTGGTTTATATATTGTGGATAGGTGGGAGGAGAATTCGGATGCAGTGTCGTCATCTGTTTTGGTCCATGTGCCGTCTTGTTTAAGGAGGGATGAAGGAGGATTCTTAAAAGCTAGGAGTTTTTTTGTGGCACGCCACAGGGATCCGTCCTTGGGAGATAGGGAGGAAATATAGTCAGCCTGGCACTGGGCTTTGTATTCAGATATTTTCTGTGTAAGGAGATGTGTCAATCTGTTTAGCGTACGTTTGTCAGAAGGGTAACGTGTCCGTTGCCACCTGGCTCGAGTCCTTCGTCTTTCTGTAATTATTTGGCGAATTTCTCGAGGCAGATGCCATCTGTCATGAGAGGTAGGATTGTGGGTTTTAGTTGAAGTTTGTATGGCGTAGTGAATAGAGTACGTCAGTTTGTCTACTGCATCGTCAATGTTTGAAGGAGTTTTCAGTGACACTGTTAGATCAAGATCTCTCTCGAGGAGCTCTCTAAAGAGATCCCAGTCAACAGGCCCCTGAATAAGGGATGGGTATTTGTGAGGAATGGGGGTTAGTGAGAGGGTGGATAGGACCGGGCTATGGTCGGAGGATAGATCGGGCAAGGATTCGATGTGCAAATAGGGAAGAAGGTTTCTAGAGGTTATGAAGAAGTCAAGGACATCTGGTAGTCTGTTTGAGTCTGTGGGCCAGTAGGTTGGTTGGCTAGGAGATAGGACCTTGTAGGGATTTGAGGAGAGGGTATTTAGGAGGGTGAGGCCTCGAGGGTTGTGGGCTCTACAGCCCCATTGTTGGTGCTTGGCATTGAAGTCGCCACCAGCAATGAAGTTGCGACCCAGGGAGTGAAATAGGGAGAGGAAATCAGTTTGGGATATTTGTTTATTGGGAGGGCAGTATACTGCAGCTATGGTTAAAAGGAATGAGTGGATTTTAAGGGTAATGGCGGTGGTTTGGATGGATTCGGTTGGTGTGAGAGGGATTGGGTGGTGGGTGAGAGAATGTTTAACTAGAATGGCTGTCCCACCTTGGGCTTTGTTTTGTGGGTGTAGTGTTGAGTAAGTAGTGTAGTGTTGTATGTGCAGATTCGAGCGTGTAGTGAAGTGGGTTTCTGTTATGAGAGCTATGTGTATGTGTTTTTCATGAAGGAGTGTTTCTAGTTCGTGTCTGCGCCCGATGGTGAGACCATTGGCATTCACTGTTTTTCTTTTTCACTGTTTTTCTAAAAAACATTTTAACATTCCAAATGTAGTGTGATCTTCTAGTCAGTCAGCTTGAGAATGACCCAAGGAGGGGTCGAAATATCCCTAAAGAGTGCGTTTTCATTAGTTTCCTTAAGACCCAGCAACTAGTAAAGTGTGTACATACAATACACTCTTGATAATTCAAAGTTGGAGCGACCTCTAAAAAACTTCAAATTATCAAAAGGTGGGATGAGAGAAACGTTAGGGCATTAAGGGCAAGATAAAATTTCATCCTGTATATATGATTTTTAATTTAATTTACGAGCTCGCTTTGCCAATCGGAACATACATTACTATTTACACTTGAACTTTCCCCGCAAATTTGTTTAAAAACTATTCTGTTCCTCTTCTTAAAATTAATTAGCCACCCTTCACTGGCAAAAAAATGTATTCTTAATTCTTTGGAAAATGCTTTGACCTTTTCTTTAAGTAATAGGCCAGTGATGGGGATGTTCTGTCCTCTACATTGCCTAACCCACTTAACAAGACACTCCTCAAGACGGGGAAACTCACCTTTGCTTCCTCGATCCACTCGATGATGTTGTCCCCACGATCTTATCTTTGTTCTTCAAAATGGTGGAGAGTGAGCTCAACGGGATATTGAAGCTCTTAGCTACGTCCGTCTTCCTATCACCTCTCTCAACGGCCTAAATGGCACAAATTTTCTCATCGATCATCAAGCACTTGTATTTTTTACCATCAGACATAGTGACCCGGGTGAGTGAGAAAGCGATACTGTAAAAAACTGTACAAAGGAAAGAGGAGGAGAGAGAAGTTTCCAATCGTAACATGTTCACACGTGTCTCTCCAGGAAGTAAGTCGGAATTGTCGAGAGTTGGGGAGAGCAACTTGGAATTGCAGCGTGCCGATGTCTCCACTTTTACAGAATTTAACTTCGAATTACTGAGTGAACCAAATTTCATTGTTTTTCTTCAAATTTCCGAGAGTTTTTCAAGGGACCGAGCATTTGCTTTAAATTATTGAGAGGTTCGTATTAATGAAAGTTTGAATTATTGAGGGTCGACTCTATTACTATTACAAAATAATATTTTGTGGGGTTTTCCTTCTAGCTTTTTGTAAAAATGTAAATGTGTATGCTGAGGATAACAATAATAGTGCATTCTATACTCGTGCCGTTATACTTAGTTATTCTGACAGCGAGGGAAAATCGAAAAAAACAGGAGGGGAGCCAAAGAGAGCTCGAGATTTTGGCAGGTAGTAGGTCAGGCCAACTAGGCAAACAAAAATATCTCTGCATAACCTTAAGATAACCGTCCGGTGGTTTTATTTTTTTCTCTCACATAGGTTGGCCGATCTGAGGGGTCTGATTTACAAAGTATAATGGCACGAGTATAATAATTGTATTAGTTAATGAATATCAATGACAATGTAGGCTACATTTCAAGTTTTGATCATTAAGCAATCAGTACTTTATACAACAATAAAGGTGAAAACACTCGGGATAGAAAACTATCGTATAGTTTTTACTCTAGCTATAGTAAACTAGCATTCATGCCCACATGAGCTCTAGTTTTAGTCAGCTAAACGTATAATTTACTATCCTATAGTTGAACTATACACTATACATACAGAAATATTACTATACAGAGGGGCCACACAAGAAGGAATCTATATCTATACTTGTTGTTGTATAGTTTTAGCTAGAGTAAAAACTATACGATAGTTTTCTATCCTGTGTAGAGATGTAAATGAAAAAAAAACGGTTTCGTTTTTTTTCAAAATGTTCCGTTTTTTTCTAAAAAAAACCAATCCCCTCGTTTTTTTCACATTTCACGTTTTTTTTTTCAGATGCATTTTTTTCAACTAATTTTTATTATATTAAGAGCTTAACTGGTGGTGATGGTTATTTATCACTGATATAAGAAGCAAAATTCCATAAATTACGGTTACACAACTGCATATTATCTTAGAAATGCTATTGTCCTCTAGGCTCCAGTTAATAGGCCAGTTTTTTTAGGTTGTTGAATTAAGGAGACAGATTTTAACGGTTTTATAGAAAAACCATCTATTTAAATGACAATAACAATTTAGAGTTTGCCCGTTGACGAAACGACTCTGAAAATTCATCCAAAAATCTTCTATTTATTTTTCTTGTACTTGTTCAAGTATTTTTTCTAGTCAAAATTCTTCAAGAAAATATCACTAAATGGGAACATTCTCCCCCGGGAACGCCGAGAATCTTCTCCAGGTTTCTTCACGTCTTCAAACTTCAAATTAAATGAAAATTCTTCAAACAAAAAATATTAATCTTCGCAAATGAAACAAACAAAAAAAAAACATCATAAGTAAATAGATGTAGTCGCAACAACACAACATAATTATTGTCCCTCTAGTTCTTGGTAATTGTTTAATTCTAGAGGTTAAATTTTCTGTACTAGACGTAAAACGTGTCCAGTGTCCAGTGAGTAACTCTTCTGTCACAGCTAAAGCCAGTCCAACTTCATAGTATTTTCAGTGCACAACTTCGCCCTCCTTGACGGTTCTCATTTCTTGTCTTTTGTTCTGTAATTTTAGCTGTTCTAGGTACTCGGTTTGGAACCTCCGTTTTAGTGAGTTGCGGTATGTAAGTCAAAGTTCTAGAGTTTATCATATTTTCACAGTCCGTCAAAAGGTTGTCAGTTCTTCGTATGTTAGTGAAACCCTTCCTAAATTTTTCCTTAATACATTTTTGATCTGCCCAACCATTCTCTCCCACCACCCGCGGCAACCAGGGTGCAGCAGGAGCCGAATTAACCCACTTCTTCTGCTTTCCCATATTAAAAATTTTTGATATCAGCCTAATTTAATTGTTTAAAAGTGTTTTCTGCCCTAACAAAGTTATTTCCGTTGTCCGAATATATGTTATTTGGTCTCCGTAGTCTATTAATGAACCTTCTTAAGGATTTTTTATTCCACTGTAACCCGAGAACTGCTGTCTTATCCTTCGTATTTTCCCAATCTCTTGTTAACATGTGTTATTGTTACCAGGTTATCAGCTACGTTAAAGTTTTGGCAGGACTTCCCTATGAGTGTCCAGCCTAACAAAGTTTCGATAGCTACTAAACCAGAAGATAAAATGTGTTTTCTGCCAGTCAATATCTTCCCCGCTATATCAACCCCTATAAGAACTGATATAGGTCCCTCTGTAGTATCGAAAACTTCTACGCCTAATTTATTTAATTCTTTGGACCAAGGCCCGTTTTGAATGCACGGTACGACATTCGTAATAATATCCTGATCCAAAGCCGAAAAATTGCAAGCATATGAACCATCAAGCTTAGCCAATCTAATTTTATAGATTTGGTGTCTTTGTTTTTCAGACTGACTTCCACCAAAAAGACAGTGGATCAAGTCTTCTGACCCTAAGGAATTATATCCCATTTTCTTAGCTACTGATTTTAGTATATACGATCTCTGTGATCCTGTATCTATCATAGCTCGTACTCTATACTCCCCCAGCTCTCCTCTAACTTTTACGGCCAAAGTCTGTAAAAATATGGTTTCTACGGTGTTATTAGTTAATGAACATTCAGGCGAGGGATCTTTATTCTCATCTTTCCTATAATCAGAACCCTTTTCCTGACACATAACGTCAAAATGCCTACGTTTACAGTTTACGCATTGCAATCTCTTTTTACAGTCTTTGCTTAAATGTTTCCTACGAAAACATATAAAGCAGCAACCACTTTTTAACAGTAAGTTTCTCTTTTGTTCGTAAGTCAGTTTACGAGCAGTTGGACATTTTTCAGGAGTATGGTCAGGATCCGTAATCTGACAAAATATACATTTGATTTTAATCGGTCGTCTGGCCTTTCATTAGAATTTGTCAAACTTGCCGCAGTTGAAACCGATTTTTCTAAAGATATTTTTGAAAATGAGCCTACGGCTAAAGCTATTCTTTCCTCATTCTCAACCTCTTTTTTCAGAAACTCCATTAATCGGTCTAAACGTTTCTTTACAGTGTTATCGCTCTCCCCTAAAGGCGTACGTTGCCATACCCTAAGAAGTTCTTCTGGCAAAGAACTCTCCACTAGTGGGAATAACATAGCGGAACACGTATCTGAAGTAACCCCTAAAGATTCTAAAGCCCTAAGTTGGCTACTTAATTTGTCATATAAATCTGTAAGGGATACCCTTTCATCAATATTCGTAAGCGTGAGCTTAAGGAGCTCTCGCACATAAACTTCGACCAGTAAGTCTTTGTTACCAAATCTAGCTTTCAAACTAGCGAGAGCTTTCTCGTAGTTTTCTTTAGTAGGAGGAAAACTGGAAATTATTTGGTATGCCTTCGAATTTTCGACCATACACTGAATCAAATATTGGAACTTGTCAACTTTAGATATTCTATCGTCTTCGTCTATTTGTTGGAATTGACTCCAAAAGGGAAGCCACGATAGTAAATCCCCGTTAAATTGTTGTAATTTAATTTTAGGAAGTTTTGTTTGTTTCTCTAAATTTAATGGTTTTGCCGTCTGTAAATGTTTTGATTTGTCAGTGTCAACTAACTAATTTGTCAATTTTTATTTTTATTAAATTAAATTTAGTTTTATAATCGTTTGATGAATCTATTTCCTCCATTAATTCTGTTTCGTCAGTTGTCATGTCATTTAATAAGTCATAAATCTGTCCGTCGATGTCAACTATAGATTTCAGTCTTGACTCGAGTTCCAAGAGGTCCGATAATACCTGAGCCGTAGTCACTACCTCCGTCCTCAGAAGTTCCTCCAGGGCGTTGTACTTCTTAGTGAACGAACTTCTAAACGCTTTGCGAGACTTCTTCAGTTTGGTCTGACATTCTACGTTGTTAGTCGCCATTTTCTTCGTCCCAGGTTCTTTAGGTCACGGCACCACAAATGTTAAATTAAGGAGACAGATTTTTGTTAAGGGTTTTTCTAAAACGTTCTATTTAAGTGACAATATAAATTTAGACTTTGCTGGTTGACGAACGACTCTCCAAAGTCATCTAAAAATCTTCTATTTATTTTTCTTGTACTTGTTCAAGTATTTTTTCTAGTCAAAATTCTTCAAGAAAAGATCACTAAATCGGAACATAGGTATTAATAATTTAATTTTTAAAATGGTTACAAAATCTAATCAGTTGATCCACTGATGGCCAGGGTAAAACTTTTATTTAAAAAAGGAAAAAACATAAAGTCCAGTTTGTTTAATGAGTTCAAATAGAATTACATAGTATGATTTATTTTATAATACGAGTATGTATATATAATCTTTTTATCAAATAAAATATTGTAAACAAGTATATATATATTATTTATTGGTTAATAAAATTTGAGTAAATTTTTATAGTAAAAAATCAAAAAATGGACAATGAAAATCAGTTACTTTATTCGACTACGTTAGTGGTGTAGATTATTATGATACGTTTTTTTTTTTTTTTTTTCATCAAAAATATGTATGTTATAATGTTTAAAATAATCTATAGGACATATTTAAATTTTATTTCTTAAGTAATATATTAATTAAAGGTATTTTGATGATAAGCAACTGCCTTTTATGTTAAAAACATACCTTCTTTAGCATTGGTGAAAAAAAAAAACACATTTTATGTTAGAAAAAAAACGTCACCTGAAAAAAAAACCGTTTTTTTACATCTCTAATCCCGTGTGTTTTCACCTTAACATCTTTATCCTACTATTGGCTAACTTAACTTATAGCAATAATCCTGTTTGAATCTTACTTGAGATACCTTTGTATTGAATAAGTGTAAAGTCAGGTGTTTGGTGCGGAGAGTTTAGAAAGTTAAACTAGAAGATAAACTCGTGTAGCTCAAGTCATGATAACAATAGTTTTGTCTTGTGAATACATTCTACTAACGTTAACAGAAGCCGGCACGTTTCCATTCCATATATATCTTTTAGCTTTCTGTACAAAGTAAAAAAGACACCTTATATAATGGGTCTGTCTGTCCGTTGGCTTGTTTCAATTCATAAACTACTATAGCTAGAAACATGAAATTTGGCACACAAATTTTGGAGTTTTTACACTTAATATTTCCAAGATGGTTGCCCGGCCAATATGGTGGGTAACAAAAATAAAGTTTTTTGTTACCATGGCATGTTATACATCAATTTAAAGGTCTTGAAGTGTAGAAAAAGAATATGCAACTATTACACTTAATATTTAAACTTAATCGTACAGAAACTGGTGATTATTGCCTCACGTACGTGAAGAGCGCCTTACTTGTTTATATTGAGTCTTTGCCAGACTTTAAAACTATTTATCTGTAGTGAATCTCACATGCTATCATGTTTTTTCTTAAATTACTATCGTGCATTTTCTTAAACATCTGTCGATGAGATGTGCTGAATTAGTTGAAGCAACTAAACATTAGTGTATTTTGGTATCCTCCTTCGCGAGGTGAAATAAAAAGGGGTGAATCGGGTAGCAAAGTTCAATTGAAATAAAAAAAAATAAAAAATTAACAAAATAATAAAATTTTTATTATAATAATTATTCTTTCTTTCATATATAAAAAAAAATTCTTATAACATATCAACTTGTTTTATTTATTGCGGTAGAGATTAGGCTTTTATATATTTATTCTTTTACAAAGTTAAAGTTTTCTTTTATTTAAAATTATTTATTAAATAATTTATTCTTATAAATGTTACTATTTATTTATATGAACCCTTTATGATTTAACATCACAAAAAAAATACTTTATATGAAAATTAATAAGAGTGAGGCTCAAAATTAAAATATAACAGATGAAGTCTGTTTAAACAAAAAAAAACCATAGCGTGCTATATGGCGTCGCTTATACTTTTGGAGGGAAAATCCTTCCACTTCCTAACTTGGTAAAAAAATTTTCTAATTGTCGGTTGACGATGATTTTACTGAAGAAAGATGAAATTTAGTAAGCAAATTTACTAAGAAGCTGTAGTACAAGAAAGCTCAAAACTGACGAAATCTCAGTATAAATATCTGAGTGATGAAAAACATGGTGCATGAACTTAACATGTTATGCGCAGTGTAATTACATTAAAGTAAAAGCAAAGACGTAGTGTACGGTAGTTTTGCCCTGGAATAAATCCAAACAAAAACCACAATTAAGTTACTTTCAAAAACAAACCTAACTTTAAAGGTCAACTAAAAAAATAAAATTTAAATTTAAAAACTTACGATTTAGTATCGGCAAGAGTCGCACAACAGACGAAAATATTTTGAGTAAAAATTACATAGAAGAAAAATATTATTGTGACTCGCATGAGTCCTAACTCAAAAATGATGAGTTATTCGCAAACTAAAAATTACATAAATACAGGTTTATAGCATTTTAACATCGTGCCGATGGACTCTCCGCTAACGACCTCCCTGTTCAAGATCCGCCTGCTGAGTGCCGCTAAAAACACGCTGTACCGCGTACCTCGAAATTTTAAGGTTATGCACAACTCGCATGTCCAACAAAAAAAAGGAACGCCTATTTACAGGATACCAGCTTTTAAAACAAAAAAAGATAATTGACTAAATTAAGACATAAAAATTTAGGGGCTCATTAACATTTTCTAACTTAAAATTTTAAATATTATTACATGTTTCTTTAGATATATGTGGTAAAACGCAGGTTACCACAGTATATTGTTATTAAATAAGAAAAAGTAACATTGACCCATAGGTGTATACTAAGATTACTTAGATTTACCTACCTTTATTTCTTTGTGGATCTTACATTTTTTCTTAAATTACAATTTAAGCAATTTTTTTTCTTAATTTGATTATTTAAAGTAAACCGTATTAATTTCTATGTATGAATGTCAACAAATTTTGACTACTACCACTGAGCTTACAGTAAAATTTTGATCGAGTCTGAAATTTAAGGGGGGTTAAGTTGTATCTTCAAGAAAAACCGGATGTTTCACTATTATTATTCCAATAACACCTTCGACACTGATGATAACTTTGCAAATATTAAATATTATTTTAGCTGCCACTTTCTTGTTTAACAAATTGATTTATTTATGATATTTTCATCGTTAAATTTGATTGTAGGGAAACACGAAGGCACTCCAAGACTGAAGAGAGGCATCCACTGCGTCGGCTACGAAGATATAGACTCGACTTCTTCCAGCGATGCCGGCTGACTCGCTCAGTGCCGACGATCCTTCTCATAATCAATTCCTTTATTATGCTCAGCTATTTATATAAAACGATGTATCGATATTATCAAGTTCTAGTCACATTTGTCTGATTGTCCAATTTTATTAACTTAAGCAGCACAAATCTTTATAGCACTTGTTGAAGCTCTACACCATTATATACAGTATTATTATGAGATAACTGCGGATATTCGGTTGTCGCAAGGCCTTTTCTACTCTATTTCCGATTTGCACTATTAAGGTACGTTTTCCAAGATGCGACTCTAGCGATAGTCACTGAGCGATAATCGATGAGCGACTATCGCTGAGGACTTCTCTTATGAGTTTACGTGTAGCTGTTTTCCTAGTCGAGCGACTCTAGCGATAGTCGCTAGAGACGCTAGCGTCAGGAGCAGTCATAATCGCAGTCGCTGGGGATCCTAGCAATACAGTGTTGACTTAAAAGGTATTTTCTTAGGTAAATTTTAAGTATTATGTTGGTAGTAATGTTTTTTTAGCTGTTTTGTTTACTAATTTTTCGGAAAGGTTACTTTAGGTTATTACAGTCTTTAAATTAAAAACAAATTAAACATAATTAAATTAAAAACGTATATATTTAGTATAAAAATTGTTATTGTAATAAATAAAATGACTAAATATCAGTTTATTTATTTTATCAGAATATTTATTTACGTAGATTGTTTGTCCCTTTTTATATTTATTGTTTCATTTAAAAATATATTTCACTTGGTTTCTTCGATATAAATCCAGCAGAACTATAAATTTAAAGTAACCACGAGAAGTGAGAATTAATTACTTGTAATAAGAAGTATTTTCTTAAAACTCATAATTAAATTAAAAACTACCGAGTTCGCATCTACTGCTAGTTACCTACTGATATGTTGAATAGTCGCTGGAGACACGTGTAGGAAAACACCTACTATAATGTTGCACCAGCGACTATCGCTCAGCGTCTATCGCTGGAGTCGCGTCTTGGAAAACGTACCTTTACCTGTATGTATTATAAGCACTTTCTTGGCCGGGGCCGATATCTTAAAGAGAGTCGATTTCGCTTTGTTGCGTGTTATTACGTCGATACACTATCATCACTACGAGGGAAGCAATAATATATCGAGTATCGGTTGTCGAGGTTAACTAATTTTGTAATCGATTCCCTGGGAGACATCGACGGCATTATCCTTGTTTTCCGTTGAATAATGTTTATCAAGTATTAATTTTAAGTATTATAATATTACCTAGTTTTTACCTTATACTATCGTCTTTACTTGTAAATTACAAGGTACCTTCATAATATCGCATTTTTCTAGCTGATTATGAACATTTATACCGGGCGTGTTGTTATTAAATAAGTTAAGACTTGTTTTTATGCATTTATTTATAAATTATAAACTCGAACCATTGTGATATACAAATTTTTGTAATATTTTTTTAATTTGATTTGTTAATAGTGTGTATAGCTATGTTACCCCACATCCAATAAAGTCTTCTTTTTTAATTCATAGTTTATTTTAACCGCTAAAAACCTTTTTTTTACTTTCTTCGTGCAGATATACGCAGCGTATCTAGTGTATACAGTTTGCAGCGTATCTAGTGTATACAGTATGCAGCGTATCTAGTGTATACAGTATGCAGCGTATCTAGTGTATACAGTATGCAGCGTATCTAGTGTATACAGTATGCAGCGTATCTAGTGTATACAGTNCAGATAGCTGGTTTTGAAACTAAACGACTCATCTATACAAATCGAATATGAGTCTTTTTTTTCATTTTGCTCTTTCCCCAAAAAAGTTGTTATCTCTCCTTCTTATCCTTTAGCGTGGATTTTGTGAGGTAACTACTACACAAACAATATTGATAAGAAATGTGTATCATTTATACATGTATGCTTTCTAAATAGTCTTTGCTGTATCATGAATGAAATTTAATTAATTAAATCTATTATTAATGATTAAATGATGGAAAATAAATGAAGCAATAAAGAATAAAAAATCGGGTACGGGGTACCTCGGAACTTTTCCTCACTTCAAAGTCTTTCCTCCTGCTTCGCAGCAGGAGGAAGCAGCATTGGACATGGTCAGTACTTGGATGGGTGACCGTTCTGAACTAACTGAGAAGAACTCATTCTTAAGAAAAAACCTTATTTTTAATACCTATATTTTATTTAATTATTTGAAGTTTGGCGGCATTTTAACAGATGTAAACAAACGACATCATCAAAATTATTGCACCAATAAATAATTATATTCCCTTATAACTTTTAAACTAATTAATAGAATTTCATCAGGTTTTTTTTTATATTTGTTCCTCAATTTTTTCTGGTTCCAACGATATGCTATATGTCAAAAACCTATTTATACTTTCGGTATTATTAACTGTCAAAGTTTAAAAATTCAAAAATTGATAACTTCAAAATGGGGACCAATATCAAAATGAATTTTAGTGGGCTTGTTTGTCATACAAAGAGGTACATTCGTGCTAAATTTCAACTCGATCAGGACCATTTTCGATTTATTACGATTTTTTTTAAATTTTTACTGACTCAGCAAACTGTGTTCAAGATGGCGGAAAAAGTTGATTTTCCGGGCGGCACCACTACAGGTAAGGACTGATTTTTCTGCCAAGATTCAACTCTCTAGGTTTAATACCTTGGGCACTACTATGATAACACACATACATACATACCTCATGCTGAAAACCACTATGGATGTCATAAAAACACCTTTTTTTTTTATTAGTTTATTGTTTACTTCAACTACAAAGTTTTTTTTTGTTTTAATAAGTGTTGTTAAGAGAAATACAAATTTTAGCATTTTGATTTAACATGATCGGTGTTCACCCAGTGGTGGCACTCCGTAACATTATTACGCATATGTATTTGCATATACATTGTTTAGATAGTGTACATTATAATTTTCTTCAGTTGATTCTTAGAAGATCTCTTGGCCATGTTCTTTTCAGTCTTCTGGGTGGGTTTGAAGGTATATGAGGTGAGGAAAGGGCGTGAACAAGAGGGTTGTTGTGGGGTTCAAGTTTGTTGTGGAAATTTTTATATCTGTCTTTAGCAAGATCGCTCACAAAAGGTACCTTTAGGTCTTTATGGATGATGATGTTTGGAACATAGAAAGGAAGATGGGACAGTTTTCTTAGGATTTTTGACTGTAGAGACTGCAGACGGTGAAGATTTGAAGGTTTTGTGGAACCCCAGATTTCAATGCCATATGACCAGGAAGGCTTGAGAATTGAGTTGTAGATTTGTAGTCTGTGTTTTAATGTGAGGCGTGTGCGATGATCTAGAAGTCTTAGTAGTAGTTTGTAGCGTCTGTTGGTTTCAATTCGTTTCAATCGAGTGTGTGGATTCCACGTTAGCCTTTTGTCCAGATGCAGCCCAAGGTAACGAACAGTAGTGGCGGGTGGTATGATTTTGTTATTTAGGTATACTGGTGGACAAAAACCATGGCGGAGAGTGAATGTGACTTGTGTGCTTTTTTGTTCATTTATTTTTATTCTCCAACACTGGAACCATGGTTGGAGGAGTGAAAGGTGTTCTTGGAGAATATGGGAGGCTACTTGTGGATCATTATGGGTGGCTAGTATGGCTTTGTCATCTGCAAAGGATGCAAGGAGAGTGGATGGGTGTTTTGGTATGTCGGATGTGTAAACGGTGTATAATAAGGGAGATAGGATGCTACCTTGAGGAACCCCAGCCTTTGCTTGACTTATTGGTGATAGGCTATTACCTATTTTTACTCTGAAGAATCTGTCGGAAAGGTAGGATGTGAGGATTAGGTAGTAAGTGAAAGGGATATTGTCCTTGAGTTTCCACAATAGGCCCTGGTGCCAAACTCTCTTAAAAACACCTAAAACTGGTAATTCAGTTGAAATCTCGAAAAAAAAAATGTTTGGTGAAAACAATACTTTTCCTACTATAGGTAGTGAGGAATAGTAACAAACATTTGTCTAATCTATAGAATATTTTGAAGGTTATAATCCAAGTTTTTACTTTCTCATTTCCCTAGTATATATGGAGATAAAGTATTGCGATAGTGTGAAAATTCAATATTGATGGATGTACACCCAGAGTCCAAAAAGGTGTTTTTTTTTAAAAAAAATGTTTGTGTGTGCAGACGCCTGGAGTCTAAACTATTAGACTGATGTTGACAAAATTTGGCATACATGCTCTGAAAAATCATACCCCGAGGCGGATCGAGAAATGAATTTTAGCTCCTAATTTAGGGGCCTTACATCCCAAATAAACTGAAAATCTAGTTGCTAAGAAAGTGGCTATAAATGCGGGCTGAAAAGATGGGTTTGATTCCCCGACGAGGAAAAGTTATTTTTACGATACATTTTGGTAAAATATTAGTCCAGTATTACATTGCTATTAGTAATGCACCACTATTATTGTATACAAGTATACCGATAATTTCTACTACTTTTTGTTTTTATTATTTATTTATTTATAGATATTCCCCAGATATTTCAATTTTGAGTGGCGGCCCGTTGCAATGAGGCCTCTTATATTTTCAAGTACTTTATAAATTGGTAAGTGAGAATCTAAAATGATAAAATTAGGGAAACACCCCCATATCTTACATCTTACAAAATTATTCTTGTTACTTAAAAAAATTGTAGGGAAGTACTCGCACCGAAGTATTGAGAATGCAAAATTTAAAAAAAAAAAAAATATGTATATTAACCTACTTATCAGCAGCTTCCGTTTATTACCCCACTCGAAAATTTAAAAAAAAAAGTGACATTACATGGGAATTTGTCCATTAAAGAAAGTAGCCATGATACTAACCATCCTTAACTACCTCTAACCACCACTTCTAAGCAAAATGCTCTCTATATTGAAAAGTTTGAATACGGTAGTTTTGCACGGTAGTTTGAATACGGTAGTTGTTTTGGTAGTTTTTACGATAATTTTATATAAACTGTTTAAATCGAGAGAATTGATTAATGTGGCTAAGGCAAGATGAGTTTTGTCGCTGGGATAACAAGTCTAGATGAATCCCCTGTAGTGCTGGTGTATGGGGCAAACAAATATTATGTGGTCTAGATCAGGGGTTCTCACCAGGATTGCATAAAGAGCCAAATTTCAGAATCTGAAGATCTCTATGAAGCATTTATATCAGGGGTTCTCACCAGGATTGCATAAAGAGCCAAATTTCAGAATCTGAAGCTTTCTAAGGGTCGCTGAATCTTGCAATGAAGCATGGAGGGGGGGGACACCTTCTGGGAGGGGGGTCTGGGGGTCCTCCCCCGGAAAATTTTGAAAATATGACTTCTAAAAACCCCGTTTTTATTCATCTCTTATGTGAAATTTGATTTTAACACTTTGTCATAAAATAAAGTAAAACTACTGTGTAGTTCGTTGACAAAACTATGAACACAAGTATTTTTATAATTAAAAAAAAAAAAAAAATTAACTTAACAATAGTAAATGTAATATAATAAAAGTTGTGCTCCTAATCATTGCAATTAAGATCAGTAAACAGCCATTATGTAATATTACTTAAAATCTGCAATAATCCTATGCTATGTAAGTTATTCAATAGTTATGAAAAACAATAAAAATATGTTTTCTTAGGCTAGGCACACACTGGAGAAAAAAAAGTCAGCAGAATGTCTGGGGTCTTTGCAGACTGTTTTGTCTCCAGTGTGCGCCTAGCCTTAGGGTGGCCATGATAAATGTCCGCTGGTTCTTTGGACACTGCTATTCTTAGCAGGTGCTGAAGGATTTCATGTGTTAGGCGGGACCTTTTTTGTTCTCATTGAAATTTATTCAACTAAAAGTTGATTCAAATGTGTAGGTTCAAGCAAATAATGATCAGGAATAGATTTGAACAATTTATTTATTGTCATTTTTTAGGCACTTCATTTATTTTTTAGCGACGCGCCATAAGACAATGAGGAAAATATCTTGAGTTTTACGTTCGGTCGAGGGCCACACAATATTGTACTGAGGGCCACGTAGTGAGTACCTTTGGTCTAGATCCTCTTTAGTGTCTAAGGTACAAATGTTAAAGACTGAGCATGGATCTATTTTGTAAAGGAATCTGCTAAAAATAAATCTGGTCAACACTTGAACTGATGTGTGCGGAGTAACTATTGTACACTTGATTTTGACGAGTTGGAAATTAAATAATGTTGAGGGCCTTCAGGTGTAAGTGATACAGATTATATCTTTTGTTTTACAAGTTCTCTATCACTGTCTCTTAACTGTACTTCATAACTGTTGATTATGTTATCGCAAACTTGAGAGAGGCCTACTCTGTTAAAGATTGTTTTTACGCTTGTGACCCAGTCAAAGTCTCTTGTTATTATACTCATGCCATTATACTTTATAAATCTGACGGCTCAGATTGGCCAAACTATGTGAGGGAATAAATAAAACCACTAGGGTGGTTATCTCAAGGTTATCCAGAGATACACAATCTGTGAGAGACACTAAGGGATGTGCCACGTATTCGTGACACATAGGAACTGTTCCGACATCAGATAATACGTCACAAAGATGTTGGTTCGGCATTACGTCATGTCCTGCATCGTTTCTTTGCGTCCGACTCATCAAGGGCCCGACGATGCCCACCCGACTCTGGACCTATACCAGATCAAGAAGATCGAAATAGGCGTCGTCTGGCCCCTGATGAGTCAGACACGACGAAACGATGCAGGGACATGGCGTTATGCCGAGCCAACATCTTTATGACGTAATGTCTGGTGTTGGAACAGTTCCTATGTATCACGAATGCGTGGCACATCCCTTGATGTCTCTCACAGATTGTGTAGCCTATTGCAGTGTGCAAACACGAGTTGGCTCCACCAACTACCCGTCAAAATCTCAACCTCTTATTGGTTCCACACCCATTTTTTTCTATTACACTGTCAGAATATCAAAGTATAATGACATGAATATAGAGGTCCTATCTATCTGAAGAAGTCTATGGGAGTTTTTCTTCCTCCATATTAAAAACCTTTTGCCAGTTAAGAGTGGCTTTAATTATAAGAGATAGAAAATCTACCAGATTCCAGTCTTACCATGATTGGTTGTGCTATTTGAGAGACTCAAATTTCTTTTTTTGAAGAATCCAAATAGGGAGGAATCAAGAAGTGGAAAGTGAATTCCCCACATCGGCCTGCAGTAATGAAGTGTACTCAGTGCTATAGCATCAAATAACTTATTTCTAACTTTCCAGTCCCCACACTTTTGCACAAAACTGACATAGGATGTCCCTGCTGCAACGTTAGTTTTTGTTACAAAGGTTTTTGAAGTCTCATAAAATTTGCCTGAAGAGGAAAATGCCACACCTAGATAGCTGTACTTATTTACAACTTGCATCTCATCAGAGTTGTAATAAAATTTATTTCTTTGACCAATTCGACCCTTGTCAGGGGTATCCAATCCAACTCCAGTATTCTAGAGGTGTAGGAGCACTAGCACTGCACAAGAATATGGTGGTTCAAATTGTAAACTACGTATGATCTTTTGACATTTGTACTAATTTCTAAATAAACAATACAAAAAAAAATACAGACTCGGTGGCCGAATGAGATGTTTGGTTGAATCTAGTAAATTGACAAATTAATTTATTTCTTTGAATTAAGAAGCTTTAAATCTTTTGAATGGTGTAAAAGATTTAGTTACAATATTAACCGCGAAATTCCCGTGCAGTGCTAGTAGTCTAACACAGGTAGACAAAAAGTGGAGTTGAAAATCTTTCCGTTTAAGGATTCTATGATCGCTGACCCTTGTGAAAAATAATTATTTTTGATTTGTTGACCTTAACTGCTGTCATTATCTTGACAGTAGCTTTCAAAAACTCTCAAAGCTTTGCTGAGATTGACGAATGTGTCTGCAACAATTATGACGTGATCAGCATAGGTCAGAATTATCAAGTCAGAATATATATATATTTTTTTGCAGAATCCAACTTGGAAGATATAATTAGGTTATTAGCAAAGGAGAAGAGCAACAAAGCTTGTAACATTTAACGACTGAAATTTAAGAGGGGCTCTTACACATCTCTAACCATCTCTGACCACCTCAAACTACCTCTAACCATCTGTAACCACCTTTAACCACTTCTAACCACCTCTAACTACCTCTAACCATCTGCAACTACCTCTAACCACCTCAAACTACCTCTTACCATCTGCAACTACCTCTAACCACCTCTAATTACCTCTAACCACATGTAACCACCTCTAATTACCTCTAACCACATGTAACCACCTCTAATTACCTCTAACCATCTGTAACCACCTCTAACCACCTCTAAATACCTCTAATCATCAGTAACCACCTCTGACTACCTCTAATCATCAGTAACCACCTCTGACTACCTCTATCCATCTGTAACCAGCTCTAACTACCTCTAACCATCTGTAACCTCCTCTAACTACATCTTACCATCTGTAACCACATCTAACCATCTGTAACTACCTCTAACCACCTCTAACTACCTCTAACCACCTCTAACTACATCTTACCATCTGTAACCTCCTCTAACCATCTGTAACTACCTCTAACCACCTCTAACTACTCTAACCATCTGTAACCACCTCTAACTACCTCTAATCATCAGTAACCACCTCTGACTACCTCTAACCATCTGTAACAACCTCTAACCACCTCTAATTACCTCTAACCATCTGTAACCACCTCTAACCATCTATAACCACCTCTAACCATCTGTAATCACCTCTAACCATCTGTAACAACCTCTAACCATCTGTAACCACCTCTAACCATCTGTAATCACCTCTAACCA
>KZ652280.1:149325-162934 GCA_001010745.2 Gerris buenoi
CTTCCTTAATAACACTTTTTCCCGTCTTAACATTTTTGAAGCTTACGTTTACGCGAGCGTTGCGAGTGAACGCTTGGGTGGATAACGTTGTCCAACGAACTTAGCCTGGGCATTGGTAAAATGAACATGTGTAACAAATTTCAACCAACTCGGTGAACTTTTACTCAAGTTATTGTCATCGGTAGATTTCGTGATGAATTTTGCGTGACGGTGATTTTGTGACGGTGATTTTGGTCATTTTTCGGATTCACTCCCGGGAGCCAGAACGTGCCATAAGGAACTTCGTTCCAAAAAAATGTTTGTAATTTTTATTGGGTTTTGATTAATTTTGTTGTATTATGGATTAGGAGGTACATTCCATGAATGATATTCTTTTTAGTATGGGCATTTTTAGTGTGATAGATTAGAGCTTGGTACGTTTATAACTTATCTGTGTTTGGTCTCGTAGACCGTAGAGTATGACATGGTATTGTTTCATAGACTCATTTACTAGTTCTTGGTTCTGATTAAGATTGCAATAGCTTAATTTTCTTCGAAAATTCGCTAAAACGTCTTCATTTCTAATATTAATTCATTTTGAGTAAGTTCAACAAAGTTTCGACAGAAAAGACTAAATTAGTCGAACAAATCCGACCTTTTATTAGCTTAGATGAGAGCAGAAGTTATTATTGCGGAAGAAAAAATATGAAAATAATAATTATTAAAATGTTATAAATAAAGTCTTTAAGGGCAAGATAAATTTCTGAGTATTTTGAGAAAGAGAAATTACAAGGTATTAGAGATAGAACAAGACTGAAAGCTCACCCGCTTGTTTCCAGCCTCTTGTCTGCCCGACAGATCGGTCAACAGATTAATTATGTTACATTCCTAAGCACTGCTGATTTAATTTAACAACCTTTATCAAGAATTTCAAGAAAAATTAGTTGCTTTATCTTCAGACATTTTATAAAACTTATACTGGAAAAACATCGTATAATTACAATAATCTCGACGAGGCAAATATTTGGAAAATGTTCGGAAAGTGTTTTTGTTGAAAGATATTTGTTTTATAAATTTATGTTAACTTTGTCTGTTAATACTTAGAGATATAGGGGATTTGACTGTTATTTTATATTGTTATATTAACACAACATGAATATATTTAACATCTTAATCAGAACCAAGAACTAGTAAATGAGTCCATGACACAATACTATGTCATACTCTACGGTCTACGAGACCAAACGCGGATATAAGTTATAAACGTACCAAGCTCTATTCTATCACACTAAAAATGCCCATACTAAAAAGAATACCATTCATGGAATGTACCTCCTAATCCATAATGGACAGACACCAACGGACAGACAGACAGACTGAGCCGTTATATAAGGTTTCTTTTTTATTTCATACAGAAACCTAAAACCCGACGTGGATTCTAATAAAACGCTCCGTCTTTTGGAGTCAAACAAATTCCCATCGAATTTTCGATTTTAAAATGACTTGGCTTTAGTTTTAGAATATAATTCCTATTCGAGTGAGTAGTATTTAATGTTTGTGTTTGATATTACAAATGTCAAATTAGTCGTGTAATAGATAGAGGTTCTGCTTGTTTCCCTTCTTACTATGGGATTTAAAGTAATATATTAAAATTACAAAAATAGCTTATAAAATTAATTTGTGACAAGTTAGACCAGGTGTTTGTTTAATGTTATTTGTGCTTATTATAATTTATATATAATACTATAATTTATTACTGAATCAAAGTCATTCTTTTTATAACGAGGTGGAGTTTCTAAAAATACTGTTTTATATTAAACGAAATACGGGCTGGGAGTCGTCTCCTGATTAGATCTTCAATGACGCAGAATCTCCCACTCACTTGGAATCAAAGCGTAAACTTGTTTTCGTATAAAATAAAAGTCAACTTTTGTTCATCAGATGAGAAACTGAATGAAATAAGCTAACTAGGTAACACGATAAGCTACTAGGTAACAATAAGCTAACTAGGTAACACGATAAGCTACTAGGTAACAATAAGCTAACTAGGTAACACGATAAGCTACTAGGTAACAATAAGCTAACTAGGTAACACGATAAGCTACTAGGTAACAATAAGCTAACTAGGTAACACGATAAGCTACTAGGTAACAATAAGCTAACTAGGTAACACGATAAGCTACTAGGTAACAATAAGCTAACTAGGTAACACGATAAGCTACTAGGTAACAATAAGCTAACTAGGTAACACGATAAGCTACTAGGTAACAATAAGCTAACTAGGTAACACGATAAGCTACTNTTTTATATTCTTATATATTTTTGTAGATCACTGAAGAAGCTCAGGCTCCCTGAGCGAAAGCTTTGATGTTAATAAATATTTAAAGAAAAAACTCTCGGACTTTCATTCCAACCAATTCTTCGTCACTCCTTTAAACATAATGTTCTTAAATATTCTTTCTAAAAAAAATCAAAAAAAAATCGTGTTTTCAGTGGGCTAAAAATGGATAAGAGACTATTATTGAGAACAACAATGAACGTAAACGTCTCAATACGCCGGGGAAGTGTGACGTCACTTACGTAAAAAAGTGTGTGTTTTTAGGTTAGCTGGCTCATAACATTCGATATACGACTGGGTTTTATCAGTGCTATTTTATTTTATTATTATTTTTTAATCAATTATTTGTTTTATCATCTATAATGTGTACATTTATTGGCTTATTAATGATGTTACTGATGTATGATAAGGTTAAAAACAGTTATAAAAAGTTAAAAAAGCTTTTAATAGAGTAAAAAGAGCACATCTGTAAGTAAGTTATTTTACATCTTATTTGAGTTATTTGTGAGAATTATTTGATTTATCATCTATAATGTATACTTTTGTAGGCTTATTAATAATCATACTAATATATGATAAGGTTAAAAACGGTTAAAATAGCTTATAATTGAATAAAAAGAGGAAAAAACTATAAACTGCATACAGAACACTAGTAAACAATCTTATATTATGAGCCAGAGGAAGTATAACCTGACGAACAATAGTTCAGGGCGCATGACGTCACAGCAACCTTTGTCACCTTTACGTAACCTCTCTGACGCGACGTATAAGCCAATTACACACACATTAATATATTAATCTACGACTTGCATTGTAAGTAGACTTTACATTGCTAATAACAGGGCGGGAAGTGTTACTTCCCTCCCTTGGGAGTAAAAAAAACAATCATCCGAACTTAAAAGGTATTTTTTAAGTATTATGTTGGTAGTATAGTTTTTTTTAGCTGTTTAGCTAATTTTTGTTTTCGGGAAGGTTACTTTAGGATATCATACAAAGTATTTAAATAAAATATTAAAAGTGTTTGTTAGAAAACTAAACGTAAATACATATTTAATATAAAATACGTGCTTTTAATAAATCAAGCAACTTAATATCTGTTTACGGTGTTTAAATTACGTGAAATACTCCTTTACTCAGGGCCGGCGCAAGGACCATGCGAGACATGCGGTCGCATGTGGCGCCGCCATGGACGAGGCGCCTGCGAAGCCGGCGGCTAGTACAAGGCGGCTAATACATGCATATAGTAAAATTCATGCATATGGTAAACAAATTTGTAGCTTAGAACATTTCATACAAAAAAGATCTCATGACTTTTATTCGTAGGTGTAACGGTTTGGGAGATATCCTCAATTTACCTTCTTATTTATCATGAAAAGTGCCCTTTTTTCTACACCACCTTTATTTTACCACAGGCCCAATTCACTCACGAGTGGCGCCTCTATATGCTAACTTATGGCCCAATGTACACTATTATGGCGTGGTAGAGGTTTCAAGTGGCGCCTCCACCATGCTACTCCGACGCCACTCATGACTTATCGAAGTGGCGCGCCACTTGCAAACCATTAATTTCTTTCTCTGTTCTTCCTGTGTCGTTCTATCTTATTGTGTGTGAAGTCTCGAGCGGCGTCGGAGTAGCGTGGTGGAGGCGCCACTTGACTCCCTCTACCACGGCATAATAGTGTACATTGGGTCATAAGTTAGCATATAGAGGTGGCACAAACTAGCGCCACGCCACGCGTGTGTGAATTGGGCCTAAGGTGGTGTCGAAAAAAGTGCACTTTTCATGATAAATAAGAAGTTAAATTGAGGTTAAATCTCCTGATCTATTGAGTTAAATCTCCAAAACCGTTACACCTACGACACAAAACCATTGATTACTTGTATTTTTTCTGTAAACGAGGCAGTTACTGAGATATTTTTGATTTTGAAAAATTTTGATTTTGATGACCTTTGATTTTGATGACGCGTAGCTCTTTTAGCGGCACTCAGATCAATGGGGACTTTTGACATTTTGTTTAAAACCGCAATATTAAGGTTCATGCCAAAATTCAGTTTTCCCCTAATTTTTCCCAAGTTTAGCATTTTTTTTGTCTAATTGGACTGGACTATAAAGTGGTTTAGCAACGTAGGCGATTGAAAACCAACTTCTTAACACTATCGATACTGATTCGATTTAAAAAAGACTTTGTCAAGCTAAAAGCCAGAAAAGTGTGTTTTTAAATGTTTTATTGTAAATGTTCTAAATTTTATTGTCATTAATTAAAATACAGTACAAGTACAGGATAATAGCCCAGTCAAATTAGACAGATTGAGAGAAAAAAAATCCCGGAGTTTTGAAAATTGGCAAAATTGTTCCTTGGTACCTTAGTTTGAAGAAACTAAAGAGTCCCGGTGCGGAGTGGGGGAGGCGAGCTCGCTGGTGGGGGGCGCTCAAAGGTTACTTTTTTTTAGGATTNAATACGCTTAAAATTATCTTATACACATTTAAATAATTAAAAATTTTTTGGGCGTAGTCTTCATGATCACCGTTACTTGTTGTTATAGTCCAGTCACCAGCCGTTTTAGGTCTAAATTTTGAGAATCAACGTCGATTTTCTTGAAACTTTGGATTTTGGTTAGTATTTATAACCTTCTTCAAAATCTACCCTGTGCCGAAGTGGGCTTTTGCCTTAGGGGTGAAAGCCACCCCCTTCTAGGGGTTCAAAAATTGCATAATTAAAATAAACTATGAGGTCGATAGATTGACCCATCCTACACAACTTTTGTTCTATAAAGTTTTTTTAAAAGTTGATACTTTCCAAGTTATTAAGGATTGAAACTGTGCATTTTTCAATGAAAAAACGCATGTTTTTTAACTGTTTTCTACGAATAACTTAAAAAGTTTTCATTTTATCAAAAAAATGAATAAGATCAAAAATGTAGCTAATAAAAAAACAAAGAGATTCATTTTTTAAAAACATCTGTACACCCAATACGAACTGAGTTATTGCTCGTTGAATGACGGTTATTTTTCGAGAAACCCGAAATTGAAAACTTTCAACCTTAAATAACTTGAAAATGGTGAAGTTTTTGGGGAAAACTCAAAGGACCATTTTTAAAGAACATAAAAAACCCTTTCTAATGAGCTCTTATAACAATTTTTTGCATAAGAATTGACTGAATTATAACAAAAATAAAGTCAATACATTTGTTTTGTTTTGAAAAATTTAACAATAAGACCCTCGCCATTACCACCCTAATTAAAATTAATCAAAACCCATTTGCAATTAACTTCATTTAGGTGTTATTGATATGATCCAAGTGATTTGACCTGTTTTGAATGCTTATTTTAGGAAAAATAATTGATTAAAGGGAAAATTGCATTTTTGTAATTTTAAAAAATAAATAATTTTTTCCTAAATATACTAAAAACTATTCATGATATGGAAAAATGTTTCAAATATTAATTGTAGGGGCTTTCTTAATGAAAATATTGTTTTTTTTTTTTTTTTTTAACTTTGTATCAAAAAAATTGAATGAGATATGGTGGTTCAAAGTTTGCATTCACGTACTATATAAAACTGCAATTTTCCCTGTAATCAATTATTTTTCCTAAAATAAGCATTCAAAACAGGTCAAATCACTTGGATCATATCAATAACACATAAATGAAGTTAATTGCAAATGGGTTTTGATTAATTTTAATTAGGGTGGTAATGGCGAGGGTCTTATTGTTAAATTTTTCAAAACAAAATAAATGTATTGACTTTATTTTTGTTATAATTCAGTCAATTCTTATGCAAAAAATTGTTATAAGAGATCATTAGAAAGGGTTTTTTATGTTCTTTAAAAATGGTCCGTTGAGTGTTCCCCAAAAACTTCACCATTTTCAAGTTATTTAAGGTTGAAAGTTTTCAATTTCGGGTTTCTCGAAAAATAACCGTTTTAACGAGCAATATCTCAGTTCGTATTGGGTTTACAGATGTTTTTAAAAAATGAATCTCTTTGTTTTTTTATAAGCTACATTTTTGATCTTATTCATTTTTTTTTTTTGATAAAATGGAAACTTTTTAAGTTATTCGTGGAAAACAGTTAAAAACATGCACAGTTTCAATCCTTAATAACTTGGAAAGTATCAACTTTAAAAAAAAACTTTATAGAACAAAAGTTTCTTAGAATG
Source organism: Gerris buenoi (assembly GCA_001010745.2). Lineage (NCBI taxonomy): Eukaryota > Metazoa > Arthropoda > Insecta > Hemiptera > Gerridae > Gerris > Gerris buenoi. The sequence goes on from KZ652280.1 coordinate 155,802, forward strand.
GGCCAATCTATCGACCTCATAGTTTATTTTAATTATGAAATTTTTCAACCCCTATAAGGGGGTGGCTTTCACCCCTAGGGCAAATGACCGCTTCGGCACAGGGTAGATTTTGAAGTAGAGGGTAGGTAGAGCTCAAAATCCAAAAGTTTATGAAAATCGGTGTTGATTCCCAAAATTTAGAGGTTTTTGAATTTTTTTACCGCTGGTGACTGGACTATTAATAGTATTACTTATTATATAACATTATTGAATTGACAACTTTGGTCAAATTACGTCACTTTAAAAGATGCATATATTTAGTACAGCTGAACGAAATGAAAACATTTAGCCAAATTAAGTTGCAAATAGATTCATCGCGTCTTATTATTGGCAGGCCTCGATTTAGAGTAAGATGCGCCCTGGGCAAAACCTTGTGTAGCCACCCCCCCCCCTCAAAAAAGGACTGAGATATTTGTGATTACTGAATAGTATTTTAGGGTTAACCCAATGTTGCCTGATACCATAGTCTGTTGTAAAAATGACGTATTAGGTATTAACCTGAAATGACGTGTACAGTTGATAAAAAATTAGTAGGCCTATATTTATTTTTTTTTAATAATATTAATTTTTGTATAACCAATTTTTAGTGCAAACTGCAAACATACATGGACATAATTGTAAAGGTACCATTACTACATTTTAAAGCGTAAAATCAATATGTTTTAAAAATATAAACACGTGGATTAAAATAGTCATAACTTATATTACCAAAGAGAAAATACTCAAAATAGGTACTTAGATATGAAAAATATTACCCGTTGGATTTGTCCAAAGTTCGTGTATGAAATAAATATTAACATTTTTAAACTAAGGAAATCGTCAAATTATTGATTAAATGGATCACAGAAAGTGAATTAATTGCCTGTTTACCTTATCATTTCTATACTATTCTTGAAAGCTTTAAGTTAACATAACTATATGGACCTTTTTCTTTATTTTTTCTTAGCAAACTTGGTAACAAAAAATGCCTGGCCTACGCAAGTTAGTTGTATCGTTCCCGGTTTTTGTAAAAACAATCATCCCAAAATGTTCCGCCCCCCCAGAAAGTGCCGCCCTGGGCAATTGCCCAGTCTGCCCCTTGGTAAATCGGGGCCTGATTATTGGACCATGGAATATGGAACAATTTAAACTGTTTCGATTACCAGAGAAAGAAGAATTTGTACACTAAACAAGGGAAAGCTTTATTAAACGTTATAAAATGAAAAAAAATACATTTAATCGAGAAAACTATGTTCTGGTTACATCAATTTAAAATAAAAATTCTAAACTATTTAACTATTAAAAGAGTTATCAGCCCTTTAAAAATGATAGCGATGTAATATTAAATCGTCTTATCAGTGATATACATAATGATCGAACAGATAAGAATGCAAAGGATATAATAATGCAGCAATAACATGTTTGTAGTAAAATGGCGATTGGATTTTTGGGTTGAATTGTATATTGGGGTTTTAGATAGCGTGCTACTCGCGAACCCTGACATCTAATGCCAAACTGAAGTAATTAGCTAAGTCTTTCCTTCTATCTCCCGGCCGCTCCCTATATTCTTCAATATACCTCCGAATTCTAGTTTTTTATTTTATTATTAGCTAGCACGATGAGTTTCACCTCCCAAACAATACCAGTATCTATTAGAAAATTGCGAGGCAGTTAGAGTTGTTATAGAAAGTGTAATCTACATAGATCATGGAACTATGGCTCCATAGAGTAATCTGCATAGAAACACTGACTTCCCTTGACTTCTTGTCACTCCAAGGTGGAGCATAGGGCAACAAATCAATGACATCTAACACGATTCTTGGATAAAGCTTTTACCACCACAACGAAATTTCCCTTCTGCTCTAAATTCCTCCAGCTCCAGCACCTTCTTTTGGTCTTCCTTGACCAAACTCTTTCTTGTTTGCCCTGATGATTCCATTCTTAGATCTGTTTGGATGTTCATCTTAGTCCATCCAACACCTAGCATCTTAGTTGATCTGAGGGCCTGGCAAAGATTTATATCTTTGCCAGGCCCTTTGCATCTTAACTCAGTCTCCATCAAAAGTGAGAAGACGAAAAGTATATCAATGGAAATTACCAGAAGTAAGGTTTTTCGTACAAACCAAAAAAAATAATTTTTTACTTTTCATTTTTACAACTTTTTTGTACACCGTACCCGGAATCTAGGACTGTTCACTAAACCTGGCTCATTCCTTTTCTCATTTTCGTTTTCATGGTGATTACATGAAGATTTAATTTAGCCCCGCTTTCCACCAAATTCTTTAAATCATCAACCAGTTCTGGAGAGGTATTCTGTAGACTAGTTTAAGAGTTAATCTTTTAGTGGCTTTTAAGAATAAGTGGTCGGCTAAATTCGTCTGCAGGACAATGTGATTATCATGATCCTGAGTAAAAAGTTAGGTAATAGACCGAATATCAAGTTGATGTTATCTGGTCACTTAATAGGTTATTTATTTAAATATTTTTGCCTATTGCCAAGCTATGTCCCGCAGACGGACTTAGTCTGACACTTTTTTAAACGCTAAAAGAATCTCCTGGACTATGACATTCTATAATTTATGATGTCAAACATTATATCATCTGCCGAAAAAAAAAAATATATTTGAGCGTTGTTGTTATAAGACAATTGATTTATCAGAAGAGTAATATTATGGGCAAAACCAAAAGTTTTATTTATGTAGTAAATACGCTCAATTTATTTCTATCTTTAACTGACTTGTTAGAATTACGGTTTTGGGGTTTTGGCACAGAAAGGCGACTTGTTTTTCGATTAGATCCAAGATAATTGGGCTTCATTTCCACTCCTTCTTAAAAGTAAGAAAAAGGACATTTTTTTTCCTTATTTCTTCTAGAAATAAAAACGATAAAAATTGTCTCCTTTTCTGCTTTGGAATTCGTCCTTTCCCCGTCTCCGGGTTCTGTATCCCCATCTTAAAGATGAAGTCCTGTCTTTTTCTTAGACAGAAATACAAGATATAGGGGATCTTTCTTCAAACTTTATTTTGTCTCCCATATTCTAGATTTCTTTCGATTCCCCCCCCCTACTTTTTTTCTGGCAAGAAAGGATTTTTGGGCGCGTGCCAAGACTTTTGCAGCATTGCCTAACTCCCGAAGCTCCATCTTTTTTCGCATGGTACAATTTTACTGGCGTTGGGAGCCCTAAGGTCAAGGCTAGACAAAGTCTACAGAACAAGCTCACAAATTACCACTCAATAATGACCTTTTTCTAGAAACTTTGATATTTCGGGCTGTATCTCCTCCTCCGTCTTCTACGACTCAAACACTCCACCATTAATATAATTGCAGATATTAAAAAGTTTAATTTATAAAATAGAGGTTTTACAAAATAAACTTTTTTTTTCGTTACCAACCATAACTTTTCATTTATTATCAGAATTTATTAGGGTTTTTAGAAAAATACGCATGATTTTAATAACTATAAATGTTTTTGCACTAAAGTAATAATAATTTTGTAACTTTTAACAATTGAATTATAAACATAAGCTTTCTTCCACGTTAATTTGTGAAAACTAATGTTTTTGGCACGAGGTTTAACGAGTAAAACTGTCGTGTTGTAATTTCCTTCCAATTTGTGTTCGCTAAAATAAATATCTGGGTCGAAGAGTTCCCTTGTTTGGACGTCCATTGCTGTTATTTCGAGTACTTATTTAAATAGATTTGCTTTGATTTATTCGTTCGGCACAATCACTTTCTTTAACTGCTAAATATAATTAATGTATTAAAGCTAATCTATTCACGTTTGTTAGAAATACTTTTTTAGGGTTTCAAGGTCATCCTAGAAAGCCTTTATGCTTTTCGTAGTTGGTCCGTCCATCTCATCTTGGATCATATCTCCCGACCTACTGTAGATAGAGATTTAAAATTTGGTACAAATTTTAAATTGTAAGTGTTAAAACATTTTTAACACCAAAACAGAAAAAAATTTGCGAGCTTCACAACTCATATAATTTATTCGATCCACGATCAATTGCGAAATGATCGCTATTATTATTATTTTTTTTGTCATTTTTGAGTGATTTTAAAAGTATTGAAATGAAGATTACAAATACATACCGCGTTTCTAAAATGGCGGCCATTTTACCTTCGAAATTACCAAAAAACAAAACTAAAATAAAAAGGTTCCCCCCCCGCAACCCCATAAGAAAAGGTCCTAAAAATGATGAAAAAATTCGTAAATATCTCTGTTGGTATGCGGATATTGCCGTGAGTTAAGGCTCTATCGCTTTTTGAGGTTAGAAAAATCATTAAAATTAAAATTTTATTAGTTTTGAGCAAGAAAAATCTAAGTACAGTCTTCAATCCTAATTTTAATTCTGCACAATTTGAGATATCTTGCTTAGAACCAATATAATTTTAATTTTTTTTTTTTTCTAACCTCAAAGGGCGTTAGAGCCTTAATATAGAACAGTTTAATTTTAGAAATTTTAGGTGGCCGTAATTATTGATCTACCTGGTGGTCACTACCAGGGTTCAGGGGGATCACTATGTGTATAAATATCTTGCACCTATACTAATAAAAGTTTTAAAATTTAATGAGAAATAATAACATCGAGAAAACGAGATGTATATTTGTGTTTTGCTTTTCATGACCGTTACTTTTTGAATGTGAACAATCTGGTTAAGATAGCATCCAGACATTTTATATATCAAGTGAAAACTTATACAAATACAGACTTTGAAACAAATGTAAACAACTTAATTATCTCAAGTGTATGTGAAATAATATAGGTTGGCTAGAGTGACAGGCTCAGATGCCAAACATTTTTCACATCAAGAATGTTATGGGCCGTAAATCAGAGGTAGGATTTTAACTGATTCTCTTGGCCTTTTTATTTCATTGAGAGAGTACTTATCTGAGTGAATTTTTTAAAAGATAACTCTAAATTTCTTTAATATCGTTCTTCACAGTTTACTATTCTATTTATTGATGTAAAAAAAAAACGAAATCCATATTATATACTAGACATCGCGTGGCTCTATCATTGAAGGGAGCGTATTGCAATAAAATGCTGAATATTGAAATTTAATAATCATGATGAATGTCATAGTTGATGATAAGTGAAAGAGGGTAGTATGGGGTAGAGTACACGAATATTTTAAGAATCTTAACCTCCCTTAGTAGCTTTAAAACAATTATTATAAATGTATCACTTCACTACGAAAAACTTCTGCTTTTATCAAGTTGAAATTTTATATAATGCCTGTTTCAATTGTACTTTAGACGATGCATATAAAGTTTTATTAAAAGCATTACGTTAGAACGTAAGACATCGGTAAAAACGTTGTTTTCTCTACTTTAAACGCATAGACCCACTTAAATAGTTTTAACGATCTTTATTAATTAATAGCGGGGTCGCTGTTAGTTTTACTAAAAAAATATATATATATTTATTTTATTGTAATGAACAAAAAAAAAAAAAAAATAATGAAAAAAAAAAAAAAAAAAATGTTTGTGTCGTTGAATAGATAAAGTAAGAATTTTTTCCTATCCTGAAATTACAATTTTAATTTTGAAGCGCACGTATACGCGAGCGTTGCGCGCGAATGCTTGGGCATACAACGTTGTCTAACGAACTCGTCCTGAGCATTAGTAAAATGAACAGTGTACCAAATTTCATCGAAATCGGTCAACTTTTACCCAAGTTACGGTCGTACGTTTCAGACACGCAGACAGACACGGAGCATATTTCGTTGAATGTAGGAAGCTTGCTACGCTCGCTTCATTTATGTGTAACGTTGTCTTGAAATATCGTGTGGACACGAAATAATCGTGTGTACCCCTACCAAATGTCAATACCGGTCATATCGTGTTTGGTATTTTTTTCTCGTCTATCCTTCTTCGAGTCATAATGGAAGAAGTTTTTATTTTTTTTTCACGAAAAACACAACTTGTCGTCACTGCGGCAAATGTTTCTTCAATCCCTCTCCGAAAAAAAAAAGAAATTGCGTTTTGATTGTGGCTGCGGTCCCGTTGTGAATTTTAAACAGCATTTCGTTTTGAAACTTTTCCCTTCGGCTTAAATTTTCTCTTTAATTCGAAGCAGAACGGAAGCAGTCTCTTGTTCTTTGAATGTCTAATTAGCCTCCGTTTATTAGCTTTTTCCCCGTCTAATTTCTGACGGTTTTGCGTCGAAATTTCGGCATTTGCTTTAGAAAAGTCCGAATATACCATTCTGTTCTGTAATGATTTTATCAATATAGCTTTTCAAGTTGATTACGTTTTTTTCAACCGCTATTATTTAACCGGTTCTTTTCTATTTTTTGGCTAAAAAAAAAAAGTTATTGTTTTCGGTTATTTTCTCACCCTCCCTTTTGAAGCTGTTAATTAAATATTATTTTTCGATTTCATGGCGTTAAAGCGTTTACTTTTAAATTAAGCCTTAACTGACAGCTACTCGGGTAAAAATTAACATCCTATTAGCAAAAAGTCCATCAAGTACGGTTGGATACACAATCAAATTATAAATATCAAAGTAATCATCTCCCTAATATCCAAATACAGTTTTGTTGAATCTGACGAATTGAATTGATAATCAAAATCTGACCTACTATTTGAAGTACATTCGACTATTTGACTAATTATTTGTAACTATTTGAAGTAAATCTTGTTAAAGCGTGGTAGAGTAATTTGGCTTGGATGAAACAAAATTGCATGAAACACAGTTTGTGATTCAAGACTCGTCTAAGTGAAAGATTTTTTTATAAATATTGAGATTAACACCTTTCAAAATTTTCGATTTTCTTGTTGAATGGATATTCTTTAGGTGTGATAAAAACAATTTTATTAACTCATTCTTCCATGAGACGTTTAGGCCCTTATAGGGTCATCTTCAGTCATCAGTCTTTATTATAATTAATGATGAATTAAAAAACTATCTCCATGAGAGAGGGTCTTAAAAAAGTTAGAGTATACTTAAAAATTTAAAAATAATTTTAACATTATTAAAACGACACAGACACATGTTACCATAAAAAAAAAATAAAAATAACAAACTGAATGACTAGAGTGATGTAGAAACATGACATGTTTCTACATCACTCTAGTCATTTCAGATTGTTATTTTTGTTTTTTT
>KZ652280.1:262611-275795 GCA_001010745.2 Gerris buenoi
TTTTTGCGTCCTAGGACGTAAAAATTTTTTTCTTTACTCCCAGGAGTAATGAAAAGATTTTTTAAGTCCACGTAACGAAAAAATTTATTTTAGCTTTGTTTTCTAGGCTCTAAAGTTACTATTTCACAGCCTACCACGAAAAAATTAAATTTATTAATGTTACGGCTGTTTGGGGAGCAATTGAGGTGACTCATATTATTGCTATTAAATTTAAGTATAAATAATTTCTTCGGTTTACTATAGTATAAACTACCGGATCGTTACGCTTCGCGCTCCTTATCCGTCTAGAATTTGGTGCTGTGTATAAATAATAATTAAAACAATATAATTAATATACCTTTAATGTTACATAATTTCGTTTTTTGGAAAAAATAGGTTATATTATTTTTATACTACCTTCAATTTTCAATTTTAGTTACAAATATAACAAATTTAAGATTTTTGAACGAGCGTAGTGAGTTCTTTATTTCAGAGACTTGGGATTTGAAAAGTTTGTGTGTTTGTGTGTTTGTTTGTCCAACGATAACTGGAGTAAAAATTGACCAATTTCAACGAATTTTGGCACAAAGATACATCCCAGCATTTGTGACAACTGTATAGTTTTTGGAAATTTCACACTAAATATTTTCAAGATGGCGGCCAATATGGCGGACGACNAGCAGTACTTTTGTAAGGTCCTCATTTTCCAAGAAAAAATATATGGAACGACAAATTTTTAAATGTCCCAATCCTTAGTGATTACATTACACAAATAATTTAAAAAATCATTAGATGTATCCTCCCCATTTAAGCCTTTCTCTCGTATAAGAAGAAATGTAAATAGTTTTTTATCATAAATAATAATCCGACGAATTTCAAGTAACTCTTTTCCTATTGGTTCAGAAAAGGAACGGGACATAATCAGATTTTTTTATTTAATGCCAATAAGTTTTCATCAATATTAGTTAGATCTTCCCACTAAAACATACCAGCCACAGATCCTGATCTTAAAAAATTCTATAACATATTTGCTCTTTAATCCAACTATCGTTAACATTATTTGTAACAATCGACGAAGGACAAAAAGAAGTTAATAGATATAATGACATAAGTCGGAGGAATAATGACATAATTCAAAGAGCATAATGACATAAGTCAATGTTATCAGCAGCCGAATTCGATAACCAATGAATGACCCTTTTTTTTCTTCTTTTTTTTTACAAGGCATTGACAATCGATAAAATACCAAAAGATTTCAACTTCCTAGAAACAGCCGTTTAGGAGAAATCTATAATTTTCTTTTTTTGCTTTGTAAGGCTGATCGTTTTTTGGCTCCCCTGTAAAGTTTAGTAAAATAACTTTAGTGGTTTTTCCCGCAGACCCTAGATATTATGACAGGACTAGTTATTAGATATAAGTGTGATACACTTATGTTAAAATATATTAGTTTGCATAAAATATATATATATATATATATAACCTACTTTTACTAATAGACAATAAAGTATGTAACAATAAAGATATATTAATTTTATTGTTTTAATTATTATTTACACACAGCGCCAACTTCTAGACGGATAAGGTTCGCGAAGCGCACCGATCCGGCAAGTAATTTAAATAATCCAGTGTGTAGCATCTCGAAATTATTTATTATTGCTACGCTAAGGCAACCACATTGGTTTGTTTTGATTTGATGGTCTTTAAATAGATATAATTACTTTTTTTAATGTCAAATTAAGCCCGTTGCCACAGGCCTAATGGCTCGTAAATTATAAAGCCAATCAAAAACTCTTTTTGTCCCTGCCAGGAGCTGTTGAGGGGGAAGAAAAATATTAAAATTTTACTGACTAGTTGTTTTGAAGCGTTCCGGAGGTAACATAACCGCGGAGTAGTTGGAACCTGCTCGAGTATAACCTTCCCTCGAGGTGTACTTGACTTGACCGCTAAACCATCAATATTTAACTAACTTCTGTTGAGATATAAAGAAATCTGGGTCACAGCTCTTCAACATCTTACGCAAACTTACAAATTATACGAGTCAAATTCACTTTGATCATACGCTGATTTATTACTTTCCCATATACACCCTGTAGTACAGGAGATAGCGTGCTAAAAAAGTGCCTGACTAACATCAAGCTAGAATTTTGTGTACAAGTTAATCTTGTAGCGCCTTTTAAGAATATGTGGTCGTCTACGTTCGTCTAGTCTAGAGGACATAGCTTGGCAATAGCATTGAAAATAAAATAATCGGGGAAGAGCGGCCATGTCACGCTAATTATGGTGGACAATATAATTTTCATGTTCCTGATGAGTACAAAATTAGTAAGTAAAACCAAAAATCAAGTTAATGTTAGTTTGTCTCTTAATAGGTGACCTCTTTGATTATTTGGAGTAATATTTAAATAACTATGTTAACATATCAAGCATTAAACTAACATCAAGTTGATTGTCGGTCTAGTAGTACTAGGTATGGCAAGAGTACAGGATCAAAGATGGACCAGGAAAGTGGGCTAGTGGTTTCCAAGACACCTGAAGAGGAGGCGTGGAAGACCTGCCAGGCGCTGGAGAGATGACATCCAGGAAGTAGCTGGTGTTACCTGGAACTGGACTGCAAAGAAGAAGTAATTTTGGCGAGACACGATGGAGGCCTATGTCCAGAAATGGACCTTATTTCTTACTGGATGAAGAACTCATAAAAGAAAATAATAATTAAAAAATAGATTTTAATAATAAAATAAACAAATCAAAACGAATAGTCAAGTGATCTGGGGGCACAGCAGTGCCCCCGCCAAGTCGAGCACAGCCGTACCATCCTTTACTGGAACCAACTCACGGCAATTTGGACCCCCCTATATTATCCTTTTGAAGATACTTAGATATATAAAATTAATTTTAATTTAAAGTTCATGACAAACTGAACCGGAAATAAAAATTTCACACCTCTACCCATAGTAGTTCATAAGATATATGAGCCCAAAGTTTTGTTATTTCGTCACTCACTCACTCATCATAATTCAAAGGCACTTCTAACAATCCTAGAAACTTTGTTTATAGGTAGAGTTTATTGTACAAATAAAGGAAAAATTAAAAAATCTGGTTCTTTATTCCTTTAAAGGCTAATAGAAAAACCGCGTATTCAAAATATTGTAAAAAATTTAACAATTGTAAACAGAGCCACTAGAGCTACCTAGTGGAGAATTTTAAAATTGAAAAGTGATTTTGAGAACATTAGTTTAGTTTTATTTGACAGTATTGATTAACTGTTATCTAAGGGTAAGTGTCCATCTGAGACTAATCTCGAGAGCTAGTCTCGAGATTAGTCTCAGAACCTTGTCTACTTGAGAGCAACATCAGCCTCTCTCGGGTCTCGGAGAGTCGGCGAGTCTCCGAGACTAGTCTCAGCCCCATGTCCACTAGCCATTTCAATCTCGAGAGCGAGTCTCCATACTAAAAAGTCTCAGATGGACACTTACCCTTAAAGTGCAAATATATTTACTTCATATCGAAGAAGTTATACGAGAAGTTATAAGATTACAAGAACAAAGAAAGAAAAAAGACCTAAGAACAATCAAACAAAAACAAAGATAGGAAACGAAAAATTGTTTGGGGCCATGAAAAATTAATTACAAAAAGAAGTGAAATCCCAACAAAAACACTAGTGTAAAAAAATAAGCCAAGTCTCTTGTAAAAAGTAGCGAGATCATAGGTTTAGCCAAGTCTCCTACTGTCCGAGTAAGTTCCACTAGGTCTACTTTATCCAGTGCAAGAACATGATGTTTGTCTGTTCCTATCTCTATTCTCTTTCCCAAATCACTCTACACGTTTAAATTTAAATACCTTTTCTCACTTGGCAAATTCACACCCCAAAGTAGCTAAAATTAAATGCAGTGTTGTATACAAATTCGTATCCTTGTGCTGCGACGCTCAAATGAAAAAATCATATTTATTATTTAAATTAATTTTTGTTCTAAATTTGGAGGCTCAAACTCCCAAAAACTGAAAACATTTTTTTTTTTTTTTTTTTTTTTTTTTTCCACAAAAATATTGATTTTTAAACAATGTTGTCCAAAATAGGAATAAATGCGGACGGTGATAGACTGCAGGTTCGATTCCCCGTCGAAGAGGAGTTATTATTATTCAATAATAATTAAATATAACAGGAAAACTCACAATAACTAATAAATGGAAAACACTGGGTCAAGTAATTATGTACACGCATGTGAGAATGTTTTATACGAGACGTATCGGAAAGATTTATTTCATTTTTATAAAACTTTTTATAAAGTTGCTCCCATATTTTTTCGATATTGTAGCAATATTCTTTGAGTAAAATGATGTGTTACTGGATTGGTTTAATACGGTCGTTTGTTTTACACTCTTTAATGTTGCTATTTGTAAAATTAAAATGTTATGTTCATCCCATTTGGGAAGGATTTCTTTCTTAGATCATAGAAATTGCTGATTTTAGAAATTTTGTTTAAATATTACAATTCTCTTTTCACTTTGAAATTTTTATCTGCATATTTTATGAACATAAAAATTTCGACGATGATATCGACATTGACTTTGTAGGTTTTTTAAGGCGTTCGATAATACTTCTTTAGCACAATAAAAAAAAATAAAAGTCTACGTTTTCTGTTCTCTAGGTCACCTGCCTTATAGTGCTTTATATTTTGCCGCCCTTTCACAAGTTATGTGAGCTTTTTTGAGAAAACACCATCTATTTATTAAGATTTATACATCTGAAAAATGCACATTGTTCTTTTTTGTTTTATGATGGCTATTAAATTATGTCCTTCTTACGGGCGCCCATACACTTCTTAGCTCTATAAACTTTTAGCGTATTTTTTCTTACGTAGACATCTTGAAGTGTATCGTCTGTATCTGAAGGTGACACCTAAAAATAACGCCGGTTGAATTTTTCTAGTTGGAAATACGCCACTTCAGATAACTTGACCCTGGTGGTGCTGGTATTTTAAAATTTCATATACCCCCCTTCCCTCTCCTACATATTGCATTGAATTGAATATTTCAAATTGTATTCAATATGATTGAGTTTCATAAACTTGGGGGGGGGGGATAATATGGTTAAGCAATTGAATTGTACAAAAATTTGGTGCATAGCTTTCCACACTGTTAGACTCGGTATAAACAACTTGGTTTTTTGGTAAATTCCGCGTCACGAAGTCGATATGATGATATGATGATATGATGACTCGATATGATGATGACTCAAAGCACCACACCCCTGAAGATGCTTCCAGTAGTGGAAGCGAAACGTCGGGCTTCAAATCCTTTATAACGTGGATTTTACCGGACACCCAAGCTGTTTATGTACAAAAATTGTTAATATGTAATTTAAACAAGAAAAAAAATTTCTCTGAATTTACAAATAGCTGTGATTAGAAAATGACCTTATAGAAATTATTAAGGGTCAAAATCTCACATTAAACAAATGCAAATAAACTTGTTTTGATTGAATTTAAAAGTTCCACTAGGTCTACTTTATCCAGTGCAAGAACATGATGTTTGTCTGTTCCTCTCTCTATTCTCTTTCCCAAATCACTCTACACGTTTAAATTTAAATACCTTTTCTGACTTGGCAAATTAACACCACAAACTTAATTCAAATAATAAATATTATTTTTTCATTTGAGCGTCGCAGCACGAGGATACGAATTTGTATACAACACTGCATTTAATTTTAGCCTCTTNTTTACATTGGAGTGAGAGAAGCCATTGAAAAGTTAAGCTCTAGACCCAGACTCAGTTATCAACAAGCCAACATATGTTGTGCAGGCCTGTATCACACTGTCGTGAGGGTCTAGTCTACAATGCACACACCAACATGTGCGGCGGATCCAACCAGATCTATTTTCAACCACAATTCCCACGACACTATTCGTAAATATATAATAGGACGCGAGGAAGCTATGTGCCACACTTATTGGCAGGTTATTTATTTCCATACGATTTTTACTTTCTCATATTAAGATAAAAGGGAAGAGGGGAAGTTATGTGATGGCGCGAAAAATTCGATTTTGAGCTTTTTATAGGTTTACACGTTATGAGGTCCCTTAAGTCCAAAAACTTTTTTTTTTTTTTAAATGTCTGTGGAGACACTGGGCCGATTATGACGAAATTTGGCATACAAGTTCAGAAAAATCATACTGCGAGGCGAAATCAAGAAATTAATTTTAGCTCCAAATTTGAGACGCTACCCCCCAATAACTCTGGAAAAAAAAAAAATTGAAAACAGATTTTGATCATAAAATTCTAAAATTTAGTCCATTTAAATACGTATCTAACGATATAAGCCGTTTTCCCGGGAAAAATCTAGTTCCCGAGAAAATGGCTTTAAAAGTGGACGAAGAGAGGCCGGGTTCGATTCCTTGCCAAGCAGAAGTTAATTTTATGATACATTTTGATGAAATGTTTAATAATAATTAAATGAAACTACGGAAATTACTTAGTAGAAATATCTGGGTAAAGTAATTATGAACTCGTATATGAGAAAGTTTATCTGTGTTGTTTCGGACCGATTTGTTTTTTTACGATTCAGCTATTTGAACCCCCCCCCCCCCTTATTATAGTAATAACTCCATTTACTTACTACGGTTGTTTGCATCAGTATTATTATTTTTTATTTGTAATATTATTCGCTTATTGGTGTAGGTAAGTCATTAGTGCAGTCCAGGTGGTAATGGTCTATGTTTAATAGATAAACTTGGATTTAGCTTATACTAATAAAATAATATGTACGACTAAAATAATAATAATTTTAGTTCAGCTTTGTAGCAGCATGTGCTGCTACAATATTCTGTGTTACTATAAAAAAATATGAATATATGCAGTAATTTGATGAAGGGTTTCGTGGTATTTGGTAGATTTGTATCATCGATGATATTAAAATCAAATAAACTAGTCTGTTTCATTCACCGTCCATTTTATTCCTGTAGTTTTATGTAATTTCCATGAATTTATTCTTTTAACTCGATGGAGTTTTTTACTGTTATTTTCAAGTAAATTAATGTTTAATCGATATGAATATATAAAGATTAAAATACATATTTGTAGCGTTGAAGAATTATAGTAATTTCTATTCGTATAAATAAAAAGTATGTGACTCGTTGCAATTACCTTAGCGTGATATAAATTCTCAACTCCCATTGCATGAGTGAAGGCTTTACTAGTAAATGTCAGTTTGAAAATTACAGTGCAGTTTTTATTTCTCCATTTTTTTCTAGTTTTTTTTTTTATTAACGGAATGGTTTTACATTTATATAGCATGAAATAATAATATTATTTGTTCTGATGGAGTTTAGTTATAAAATCAAATAGACTGCCAATTAGTGTGGCACATAGCTTCCTCGCATCCTATCATGCACTTTATTGTTAAATTAACAAACATTATTGTTATATTGTTTATTGTCTAGAAACTATTAATAATTCTAGCAATCTTTAACACTTCACAGCGGTGTCGTTGTTGGTTTTACTAATAAATTGTTTATTGTTTTAAATGTGAGTTGCCAAACAGCAAAGCCACTAGTGGTTACTCAGAAATTACAAAAATCAAAGTACATAAATAAGTACATCGATTATAAAGTTGTATGGGGAACAAGTGGTTAATAAAAACATAATAGCGCAAGCTAATAACAAAAATAAGAAAAGAAGGAGTAACAATGAATATAAACTAACAGGCAGCAATAAATAAAAATAACAAGGAAGCAATAAATACAATAACAAGGAAGCAATAAATAAAATAACAATAACAAGGAAGCAATAAATACAATAACAGAGCAACAATGAGTAACAAATTAAAATATCATACAACTAAGATTTCATGATACAGAGAGTACTTTTAAGGGAGCTAGGAGAGGGGAGGACAGGTAAGCTAATGGGAAGGGTATTATAGGAACATACACATCGGAAAAGAGGACAGAAATTCACGAATATAAAGAAATCTGCCAGCCCTACGACCTGGAGGTAGGACAGTAACAAGTTTATTAAAATTTTGACATATGAGCTCATGATTATGGCATTTACCTACAAACAAAATTTCATAAGCCGTTCTGCGTAAACTAAGGATCTCAAGGTCTAATTTACTGCACATACTTTCGTAAGAATAGAACACTTTTTGTACTTGAAAAAAATGTTTGTCTCATTGAATAGATGAAGTTTGATTTATTTCCCGGCTTAAATTCCAATTTTAAATTTGAAGTTCACGTTTACGTGAACGTTAAGCGTGAACGCTTGGACGGATAACGTTATCCAATAAACTCGTCCTGGGCATTGGTAAAATGAACATGTCTACCAAATTTCATCAAAATCGGTAAAGAATTACTCAAGTTATCGTCCGACGTTTCAAAATTCGCGGACACACAGACATACAGACAGACAAACAGACACGAGACCAAAAATGTTCCCTGATGTCTGAAACGGATTTCTGTCTTGGAATTTTTAAGATCGGAGGCTTAAAAGTTTTTCGTTTACAAAAGTGAATACAATGCCTCCGTTACCTTCGGTAAGCTCGGAAGCAATATGTAACATATATAACATATTGCAATATGTAACATATAAAAAACTCACTTTTTTGAACAATTATAGCTCAGCTTCTGTAATGCATAAAGATATGGGGTTTGCGGGGTCTGAAAATTACATTCTTCTACTTTAAATGTCATACCTATAATTTATCAAAATATTGGTTGGAAGCTGTGCAATGACGGTTTGAATTAGGGTCTTTAAAAAAGTCGTTGTGTGGGTAGTATTCGTTGTCTGGTATTATTATAGTTTTGATGGAATAAATGTTCATACGGTAGAAGGGGGGTCTTTAAAGGTATTTTTTGTACAGCACATAGAAGATGTTTTATCCACAATCAGGGCCGTCTTAAGATATTCGGCGCCCCTGGGCTACAACAAATAATACGCCCCTCTTCATATGAAAATACAGAATGGCATTTATACAAGATTAATAATAATAATAATAAAAAAATACGAATAATAATAAAAGGAACCCCTTCATGAACAAGAACAAAATAAAAACCAAAAGTAACTTATTTATTTGCCCAGTTTTTTCTTTTGCAAATTTATTATTCTTTTCAATGCTGAAAAAGATCTTTCGCCGCTGCAATTTGTAGAGGCAAGATACGCAAACGCAATGCTGTGGCCACGTTAGGAAATGTCGACTCAATTTTCAAGGCGATTATTGTCCTTTTCTTTTGCGTATTCGTTTGTACTCATCACATCCAGACAATGTTATACCTTCAGATTTGTAAAGGTTAAATGATTCTGTATTTCTTTTGGACTAAAGAAGTGTATAATCTAATAATACTTTCAATTGTAGTGTTAACTTTTTGAAGTGCTGTATTAGTATTATGTATGATTTCTAATATTTCGCTCCAAAATGATACCATAATAGTAATTTCACCCTAGCTTCAACTTTTGTTGAAGGCTTTTGAAAATTATCTTCGTATATTTTTAATCAAAGTATTTTTAAAATTTTTATAACCGGGAGCCTAATATAACACTAATAAAAATTGCCGCCCCCTAAAGGCTTGCGCCCCAGGGCTATAGCCCATTTAGCCCTGGGGTTAGGGTGCCCTGACCACAATGTTGCCTGAAATTGAAGATTAAATGCAACTCGTCTGGCTAAATTAAGTCTGGGAAATTCTCTTGCAAGTATTGTAAGGACTTGTTTGTAAGGAGCGATGGGACGTGGTGGGTGAAATCTTGCATAAACGTGTATTTGGCATTTGATCTTCAATTTCAGGCAACACTGTGTTTAACACATCTTCAATGTTTGCTATAAAGGCCCGTTTACACGGTGATAGTTCTTCCACGATAGAACTATCACGTCAGTCTACGTCATAGAACTATCGCCGAGGTGTGCAGTCTACACGGTGAGAGTAAAAATACGTCAAAACTTGCTGTCTTGCACTCAATGTTACATCCACATAATATATTTTTTACTAGGATACGGAAATAAAGCATTAAATATATTTTAACTTTAAAATATAACACACACTTAGCAAAAGGAATATATTCACATGGTCGAAAAAAACAAAATCTGATATCAAATGTGAAGCAAGCTTTCATATTTGTTGCCTAAAATCTGTTATCACTTGATAAAAAAGTATTAAGCCAATCAGCGTCTAGTATCTAGCGTTGTAGTTTTTATATAATCCGCGTGAGTACTCTGATAGAACACTGTGATAGAACTGCTGTGATAGAACACTCAACTATCTCGTCAGACGAGATAGTGTGATGGCTGATAATTCTATCGCGACAAAATCTATCACGTAGTCTACAAGGTGATAGTCGTTGAGATAGTTGCTCTCGTGACCGCAACTATCTCGCCAACTATCACCGTGTAAACGGGGCTTAACTCTAAGGGATTCCTCCCACTTACCTACAAAGAACCCCCTCCCCTCCACAATATGAACATTTATTCTATTAAAACTGTAATACCAGACAAAGATTACTACCCGGAGAACGACTTTTTCTAAGACCCTATTTCAAACCGTCATTGCGTGGCTTTCACCCAATAGTTTTTAAAGTTATACATATGAAATTTAAAGTAGAAGAATGTAGTTTTCAGACCCCACAAACCCCATATTTCTTTCTATTACAGGAGCTGAGCTATAAGTTTTAAAAAAATACGTGTGGTGTCGCGGGACACCCGGTAGGAACGAAGTTCCTTCCATTTTTCATTAAATATAAATTATAAAATCACACTGCTAAGTACGTATTCATTGCTAACTACTTATACATGGCGGAGTTAGAAAAGAGACAAAATTAAAAGAAAAGAACTGTTTGTACCTAGCAACAGTTATTGTACCTAGTTAAGGCAAAATTAAATGAAAAACATTATTTGTATTATTAAAGCAAGCGTCTTACTATAAATATATATTTTTATTTGATTTCATGACGGCGATTTTGGTCGTTTTTTTTGGATTCACTCCCGTGCTCCAGAACATGCCATAAGGAACTTCCTTCCAAAAAGTGCGGTTATTTTGCCCAAGCAGTACATATATTATATTTTAAACATGCGTTCATAAATAAGAAGAACCAGTTACTAAAATATATGTTGAAAATCTGCTTTCTTTTGCTTAATACTGACGGGTTTACAAAAGAGTCCCGTTTGTTTTATTTTTTTTTGTTATAATAAAATATTAAAAGCTTTCACTGGAGTACACTCTCCCTCAGGCCAAACATTGTCTCTTTCCTTTATTGTAAGCGAACTTAAACTTGCAATATTTTATGTTTATGTTTTTAAGCTAAATATTTACAAGTTTTATGTCTTAAACATTAAGTAAATGCTAACTGTGTTCTGCTGATTTTGTTAATAAAAATTTTAAAATAAAGATATATATTTTTATAAGTCTTAGGTTTATATTTTTCTTTGAGCTAGACAAATGTATGATTAAAAAATATTTCTTTTGTGTTTGTGTCTAAATTTGAGCTTTTTCATTCTTACAATAATGTACATTTCCCTACAAAAACCTAATCGTGAAAAAACGGTTCGAAACAACTCAGATAATTCTTCTTATTATACGAGTCGATAATTACTCAGCCCAGTGTTTTTCATTTATTAGTTTTCGTAGATACATTTTTATTATTGAACATTTCATCAAAATTTATCGTATAAATAACTTCTCCTCGGCAAGGAATCGAACCCGGCCTCTCTCCGTCCACGTTTTAACCTATTACCCGGGAAAAGGGCTTATATCGTTAGATTCGTTTTTAAATGGACTAAATTTTAGATTTTTTTAAATAAAAATCGTCGTCACCGTTTATCGAGATATAATATCTTCAATAGTCAGGGTGCCCATAGTCAAAAAAGTAACTTATACATACTCTTTCCAAACGTTTTTGTATGGCTTGTTTAGGCCAAGTCTGACATAATTTTCCTCTGTGACTTTTTTTAGTTTTGGGGCGTTTTTTTTTTTTTGAACCCTAAAATTTTGACGCCTCAGACTGGAAAAAGTTCTGCGTCAGACAATATTAAAATATTGATTTATAGGGTTCAAATAATGTATCTTGAGAAAATCAGCCAGTTATTAATTAATGATATTAATTAATTATAATTAATAAAAATGGATATTTATTAATATGAACTAATATTAATTAATGATTAATATACAGCTGATTTTCTCAAGATACATTATTTGAACCCTATAAATCATCATTTTAATATTGTCTGACGCAGAACTTTTTCCGATATTCCAGTCTGACGCGTCAAAATGTTGGGGTTCAAATAAAAAAAAAAAAACGCCCCAAAACTAAAAAAAAGTCACAGAGGAAAATGATGTCAGACTTGGCCTAATGAAGCCATACAAAAAGGTTTAGAAAGAGTATGTATAAGTTACTTTTTTGCCTATGGGCACCTTGGCTAAAATTTGAAGCTGAAATTAATAACTCAATTTTTCCTCGGGGTATGATTTTTCTGAGCATGTATGCCAAATTTCGTCATAATCGGCCAAGTAGTTTAGACTCCACGCGTCTACACAGAGGACAGACTATTACTCTTATGTTCTACTATTTTTTAAAAACCAATTTTTTCAAAACTTGTCAAAAATCGAATTTTGGTGCTATCAGAATACTTTTTCTTTATACGAGGAAGCAAAACTTCTAATCCAATCTTTATAAAATTGTGAGCGTCAAAATGAATAAAATAATTATATAAATTTCAAACTTGTGTCCACATTGCGATACTTCTTTAGATTGTTACTCCCCTATGTTTTTTTAGGATGAAAATGACTTTGACTAAATAACTATAAAGAAAAATGGATGTTTAGTTCAATGTACTTAGGGACAAAGGAATATCCCACTTCTGTTTTGATAAGGGGAGTAACAGTCAAAAGAAGAACATTCCGTACACCTTCTTTACATTGTTACTCCCTTCTGATTTTTTTTTTTAAAAAAAGAGTAAAAATTTAAAGAAGTGCCCACATTGCTTTGTCTTATTCATCCTTACATTATTATTATTATTGTTTAACACCCACTTATTTCAAATTACTTATCCGATTTTAAAGAAATATGCATGGATTCTTGAAAGTAACTCCTTAATAGTTCTTAATTAACCTTCAACCATCAGAGCAAATTTTATATTAATAAATAAATAAAATAAATAAAATATTTTATACATAATAACTGTTATTAGTGAATAACAAGACTTTAAATAACTTTCATGAAAATACTTGATG